>JAQZBX010052891.1:0-19023 GCA_029593785.1 Cabassous unicinctus | reverse complement strand
TTTTTTTTTTTTTGGTTAATTCCTATTGGCTTATCATCAAGTTCATTGATTTTTCTTATCTGTAATGACACTGCCAATGATACTGTTGATGGAAGTTTTTTGTGTCTTGTATTGTGTGTTGTGTGTGTGCTTTGTATCTACAATACTGATATCTACAATATCGGTTACCTAGAGATGAAAGTAGTGTAAAAATGGGGAGCTGATGCTTAATTTGTGCATAATTTTTCATTAGGTTGATGGAAAATGTTTAGAAATGGATAGAGGCGATGTTAGCACATTATTGTGAGTGTAGTAGATATCTGTGAATTCTGTGTGTGTGTTTAAAAGGGAAGTTTTAGGTTATGTATGTTACTAGATGGAAAGCTAGGGATTAAAACATATATAACACAGCGAGCCATGTAGTGGATGATGACTGCAGTTAATAGCAGAAGCATAAGAATGTTCTTTCAGGGATATAACAAATGCACATCATTATTACAAGGTGTTAACAATATGGTGGAATATAGGGGAATATAACTAATGCAAACTATGGGCTTTAGTTTGCAGGAGTATTTTAATATTCCTCCTTTGCACCAAGGATAGCACAGCAATGCAAAGTGTCAACAATGTTGTATTTTTCATGATTTTATATAAACCTACAACTACTTTAAAAAAAAATTCACCACAATAAAAAAACATTTTGCTATAGGAAAGAAACCAAATGCAAAGTACTACAAATGGTACAAGCCTATTTGTTTAAAATGTCAATAGAAATAAATCTATAGGCCCAGAATCATATTAGTGGTTATGAAAGGCTGGGGAAGGACAGAGGGATTGAGAGGCAACTGCTGTGTGTTATGGGGTTTTCTTTTTTAGAGTAATGAAAATGTCCTAAAATTGGCTCTGGTGATGAATGCACAATTCTGATTATATTGAGAGCCATTGTTTGTACACTTTGGATGGAATATGGTGACAATATCTCAATAAAAGTGCTTTAAAAATCTGTTACTTCAACCCACAGAAATACACTAAAAGACACATGCTTTTAACCTAATAGCTTCCCATAATGAACACCGACCTGTTTCTGGTATATTGCTCCCAGAAAGTTTCAGTAAACTAAAAAATACACTTCCACTACAAATGACATGTCTAAGGACAAAAATGCCCCATCAGCAAAAAGTGGATTCAGGAAAACATATGCACTCATCACAATTGACAACACCAACTCTCCTGGTATTCTGGCTCCCCTGGTGAACAAAGGATCATATTCTCACCGTACTATTATTTCTGAGGATGCACTGAGGATTAACGGTTCCATTTAAAAGTGGTGAACCTGGAACAGCATTTACAACCTTGTACTTTCATCATGAAGGATGAATGAGTTAATACAAATAATATGTCTAGATTTGAATATCTACTCAGGATTTCCTTAAGCACATTCAGGCTAAATTCCAAGAAGTCCCCAGGAATTCCTTCAGATTGGATGGCCTGAGGAATTCTACCTTAAGTATTTTGATACCCAGGTTTGGAGCCTAGGGTGGAAGAAGAAGGTATTCAATTTTAAATGGGTTAAAAATTCTGGGAATGACTTTCAGAAGCTGAGGACTTGGCAGGTTACCTTATTAGTGAGGAGCACAGGGGTCCTGTTGTCTGATCCCTTGAGATAAAAGATACTATCTCAGGCAGATATAGTATCCTAGGTAATACCTTGGTTGGAATGACCTTACATTGGCAAAGTGCAAGAAGAGCTCTTTCTTTCTATAGCATGAATTTGTGGGATGGTTCAGGCCAATTCCTTAGCTCTCTTCATGTCTACCTAAGCTGTTTTTGCCCATGGTAGGGAATGTGACAGGGAGCAACTCTGCAAAAACCAAGCCATTGCATGAGATAACAGGCTTGGGCAGTCTACTGGTGAGGCAGATTGTGATGTTGATTATGAGAAATACTAAGCAGGGATCTGGCCATAAGTGGACCCACTATTTTACCCATTAGAATTTCCTCATCTTGGAAGTCTTCTCTTAAATTCTCAGCTCTCACTGATGATCTACTAAATTTATAACTGTACATGTGATCACCTCTCTGTGTCCAAGATGCTTCTATTATTCTGAGCACTTGATATTTGCAATGTGATGACTAAGTGGGCTATGAAATCTCCCTTCTCACCTATAATCTCAGTCCAGTTTCCCACCAAATACCTTCCTCTACCTGTCATCTTTGTTTTTTGGAAGAAACAAGTGGTTAGTGGAGGAAAGATACTGAAAATAAAATGTGCTTATCTCCATTATATTCTCATGAACATTCTTCTCTCTTTCTTTCTCACTGTTCTTTTATAATGCATGTAAAATTTAAATACAGTGAAATGTACCAATTTTAACTGAATGCCTTGTCAAATTTTTAAAATGTTTCATCCCCTGCTCCCTAAGGTATCCAATGACCTAATCAACATATGAATCATTTCCAGTAATCTGGAAAATAATTCCTGTACACTTCACTCAATATCCCCCTCCAACATACTCCTATTCCGATTTTCTATCATCATACATCAGTTTTGCCACATCTTGCAATTCATAAAAATGCAATAAATTGGAATTTACATTTTGTTGCATACATTGTTTGCTCAAAATATTGTTTTGAGATTCATTCTTGTTTGGTAGATCAGCAGTTCTCTCATTTCTTTTCATTGGGTCCTTTGTCATTGAATGAGTATATTACAAAATATTTATTCATGTTCTGCTTGGTGGATACTTTGGTCCTTTAAGTTTGGGGTATTATGACCTAAAGATATTATGAACATTCATGTGCATGTTCTTTATATAAGAACATGTTTTCCTTTCTCCTGCGTGATAGAAAAGGAAAGATTAATCCCAAAAGTTCCTTCACATTCGACTAATTGCTTCCCTATTATTGACACTTTACATGTGTGTGTGAACTTTGTTAAATTAAGTCTTTTGCCAATTTTTAATTGGCTCATTTGTGGTTTTAGTGTTGCATTGTAGAATTTATTTATATTTTGTGGATATTAAATTCTTACAGGATATGTGATTTCCAAAATTTTTTTCCATTAAGCCTGCTGCCTTTTCATTCTCTCACATCTTACCCATAACACATTAAACAAAAATTACCTGAAAATGAACAAAGACCTGAAGGTAAAGCAAGGGCCAGAAAACTCAAAGAAGAAAATGTGGGGAAGCATCTTCAGATCTTGTGCTGGGCAATGTTTTCTTAGACTTTACACTCAAAGACCATGCAATGAAAGAAAAAATAGATCAATGGAACCTCCTCAGAGTCAAATTATTTGTGCTTGAAAGGACCTGGTCAAGAAAACAGCCTACACAACAGAAGAAAATATTTGGAAACCACATATCAATAAGGTCTTAATATCCAAAATATATAAAGACATCCAATAACTCAAGAATAAAAAGACAAACAAAATGGCAAAATGGACAAAGGCATGAAAAGACATTTTTCCAAATAGGAAATGCACATGGCTATAAAGCACATGAAAAGATGCTTTTCACCACTAGCTATTAGGGAAATGCAGCAGTGGACCAAACAAAGATATTGCAAGAGAATTCAGCAAATATCTTGAGTTGAATTAAAATGAGAATAAAACACAACAAAACATGTGGGACATTGCAAAGGCAGTGCTGAAATGGAAACTTATAGCTCCCAATGATTACATTAAAAAAGAAAACAGAAGGAGCTGATGTAGCTCAAATGGTTGAGCAATTCCTTCCCACATATGAGGTCAAGGGTTCAATCCTTAAACCCTAGTACCTTAATAAAATAATAAAAAGAGAGAAAGAACTAAAATTGAAGATCTAACTGTACACTTGGAGGAACTATAAAAAGAACAACAAACTAATTCCAAACCAAGCCAAAGAGAAGAAATAATAAAGATCAGGGCAGAAGTAAATGAAATCAAGAACAAATAACAATAGAGAGAATCAACAAAATAAAAAGTTAGTTCTTTGAGAAGTTCAACAAACCCTTAGCTAGACTGATAAAACATGAAAAAAAGATGCAAATAAATAAAATCAGAAATGAGAGGGAGGGCATTACCACTGACCTTGCAGAAATAAGAGAGATCAAAAGAGGATACTATGAACAACTGTATGTCAAAAAACTAGACAATATAGATGAGATGGACAGATTCTGAGAATCACATGAGCCACCTCCAATGACCCTAGAAGAATTAGAAGACCTCAACAAACCAACCACAAGTGAAGAGATTGAAATAGCCATCCAAAACCTCCAACAGATAAAAAGCCCAGGACCACATGGCTTCACAGGTGAATTCTACCAATCATTCAAAGACAATCTAATACCAGTCTTGTTCAAGCTTTTCCAAAAAAATTGAAAAGGAAAGAATGCTACCAACTCATTCTATGACACCATCACCCTAATAAGACTGTATAAGATAATGTAACCTCATGTTAAACATGAATATGGGTGATATCACATATATAAGACTCTTTACAAAATATAAATAAAAATATACTAGAGAGAAGGAAAAAGTACAGCAGCTATTTATGGCAGAAGAAGCATAGAGAGATTGAGAGGTGATGAGGATTTTTTTGTTTTTTTACTATTATTATAATTGGAATAATGAAAGTGCGCTAAGAATGATTGAAGTGATAAATGCACAAATATGTGATTACACTGAATACCATTGATCTTACACTTTGAATGGATTTATGCTTTATTCATATGTATCAATAAAATTGTTTTGCTTAAAAAATTTTTAAAACCTGATAAATATACTATGAAAAAAAGAAAATTAAAACCTATATCTCAGATGAATATAGATGCAAAAAATTCTCAACAAGATACTTGCAATCTGAATTCAAAATCACTTTAAAAGAATTATACACCATGATCAAGTGGTTTTTATGCCAGTTATGCAAGCATGGTTCAAAACAAAAAAATCAATTAGTGTAATAAGCCACATTGATAAATTGAAGAAGAAAAATCACATGATCCTCTTGAATGAAGCAGAAAAAGTATTTGAGAAAAAAACAGCATGCTTTCTTGATTAAAAAACACTCCAAATGATTGGAATAGAAGGAAGCTTTCTCAATATGGTAACATGATATATGAAAAACCTACAACTAGCATTGTGCCCAATGGTGAAAGACTGAAAGCTGCCATGCTGAGATCAGGAACAACACAAGGATGCCCACTGTCAGCATTGTTATTCAATATTGTGCTAGGAGTTCTAGTTAGAGCAATTAGGCTACATAAATTAATAAAAGGGACCCAAATAGTAAAGGAAGAAAGTAAAACTTCCACTGTTCACAGAGGATAAGATCTTATATCTAGAATCTTCTGAAAAATCCACCAAAAAAGCTACTAGAACTAATAGGCGAGTTTATCAAAGTGGCAGGATACAAGATTAATATGCAAAAATTAACAGCACTGCTATACACTACTGATGTGTAAGCTGAGGAGGAAATCAGAAAAAAAAAATCCATTTATGGTGGCAACTAAAATAATCAAATATTTTGGAATAAACTTAACCTAGGACATAAAGCACCCTTATGCAGAAAACTACAAAATATTGCTAAAAGAAATAAAAAAGACTTAAATAAGTGGGCATTCTGAGTTCATAGATTGGAAGACTAAATATCATTAAGATGTTAATTCTAACCAAACTGATTTACATATTCAATGCAATCTCAATAAAAATCCCTTCAGCCTTTCTTGCAGAAAAAGGAATTATTAAATTTATTTGGAGGGGTAAGGGGCCCTGAATGGCAAAAAATGGCTTAAAAAAGAAGAACAAAGTTGGAGGACTCTCACTTCCAGAATTTAATGCATATTATTTAGCTACAGTGGTAAAAACAGCATGGTACTGACATAAAGGTAGATAGATTGACCAATGAAACTGAATTGAAAACTCAGAAATAGACCCTCACATCTACAGTCAAGTGATTTTTGACAAGGCTGTCAAGCCCTCCTATCTGCGTCAGAACAGTCTATTCAAAAAATGGTGCAGGGAGAACAGGATATCCGTGACCAAAAGAAAGAAAGAGGACCCCTATCTCACATCTTACACAAAAATTCATTTAAAATGGATCAAGGATCTAAACATAAAAGTGACAACCATAAAACTCTGAGAAGAAAATGTAGGAAAACATCTTCCAAATCTTGTGGCAGGCGGTAGTTTCTTAAACACAAGCAACAAAAGAGAAAATAGATAAATGGAGCCTCCTCAAAATTAAACGCTTTTGTACCTCAAAGGACTTTGTCAAAAGGGTGAAAAGGCAGCCAATTCAATCGGAGAAAATATTTGTCAATTACATATCCCAAAGCATTTAATATCCACGATATATAAAGACATCAGGCAGCTCAATAATAAAAAACAAACCACCCAATTTAAAAAAAGGCAAAAAACTTGAAAAGACAATTGTCCAAATAGAAATATAAATGACAAGGAAACACATGAAAAATGTTCAACATCACTAGCAATTAGGGAAATGAAAATCAAAACTACAATGAGATATCATTTCTCACCTATTGCACTGGCCACTATGAAAAAGTCAGAAAAGTGAAAATGTTAGAGAGGATGTGGAGAGATAGGAACACTTATTCACCACTGGTAGGAATGTAGAATGGTACAGCCACTATGGAGGACTGTTTGGCATTCCTAAGGAAGTTGAATATAGACTTGCCATGTGACCCTCCAATACCATTATTGCAGTGACACAAACAGACATCTTCTCACTGAAGTTCAGAGAAGCGTTATTCATTATACTCCTAGGTTGGCAACAACCCAGGTGTCCATCAACTGATGAAGAGATGAAAAACTGTGGTATGTACACACGATGGAATATTATGCAGCATTAAGAAGAAATGAAGTCATGAAGCATATGACAACATGGATGAATCTGGAAGACATTATGTTAAGTGAAGCAAGCCAGACATAAAAGGGCAAATACTGTATGATAGCACTATTATGAATTAAATATAAAATGTTTTCTCATGAAGTTAATAATTAGAATTTAGACCACCAAAAATAGAATAAAGGTAGAGAATGGAAAGCTGAGGGTTAATCCGTGCAGAACTGGTAAAAAGTTTGTTGGTAACTCTTTGGAAATGAATAGAAATGGTGAAAGCACATCATGATGTTTGTAATTAGCAGGACTAATCTATGGATATGACAGTGGTTGAAAGGGAAAGTCTAAGGTCATGTATATTACTAAAAAGAAAGCAAAAAAACTGTAACATGGAACTGTATAAGATAGTGAAATCTCATGTAAAATACGAGTATGGGTGATATTGCATATATAAGAATGTTCTTACAAAATAGTAATAAAAATATACTAGAGAGAAGGAAAAAAATAGCACCTATGTACAGCAGAAGCATAGAGAGATTGAAAGTTGATGAGTTTTGTTTGTTTTGTTTATTATTGTTATTATTATGGAAATAATGAAAGTGCTCTAAGAATGATTGAAGTGATGAATGCAGAAATATGTGATTATACAGATTGTACAGATGGGATGGATTTATGCTTTATTAACAAGTATGAATAAAATTGCTTTGTTTGATCCAGTGCTAAATATAAAAGAAAAATTAAGAAATTTTAGTCCTCAAAAGATATTATGAAGAAAGTACAAGTCAAGCCAACTACTGGGAAAATCCTTTTGCAATCCTTATATGCAGAAAAGGATTCATATCCTTAATATAGAAATAACTTTTACAAATTAATAAGAAAGGCAAAGAACCTAGAGGAAAATGGACAAAACATTTGAAAAGACATTTCATAAAAATGGATAACATGTGGCCAATTAATGTATGAAATGAAGAATCTTCTTTAGTCACAATGTGATATCACTACACAGTCACTAATATGCATAACATGAAAGGCTGAAAAATACCAAATACTTGCAAGAATATGGAGCAAGGAGAACTTTTGTGCAACTAAGGTGGGAGTGTAAATTGGAGCAATCAACTTTGGAAAAATGACAGGAACAGATGCAACTAAATATATATCTGTGCTATGACCCAACTACTCCACTCTTAAGTATGTATCCAAAAGAAATAAAAAATCTATGTTCTCCAAGGTATATGTGCAAGAATGTTCACAGCAACACTGTTCAACCTAGCTCAAAACTGGAAATTTTCAAATGTTCAAATGAATAGAATTGGGAAATAAATTGTGGAATATTCATCAATGAAACACTATACAGAAAGAAATATATATGAACCAGTTGCACTGACATGGATGGATCTAATAAGTATAATATTGAGTGAAAGAAGTCCCAGATAAAAGTACATAATGTATTGTTTCTTTTCCATAAAGTTCAAAAGATTGCAAAATACATGCATGGATTACAAGTCATTATAATTATTACTGGGGTGGAGGTGTAATGCTGGAAGAGGAGATGAAAAGGGTTTCTGGCATGTTGCTAATATTCTTTTTATCAATTTGTGTTCTGATTATATGAGTGTGTTCAATTCAAAAATTTATCAATATACACACTTATGAATTGTGAAATTTTTCTGTGTGTATCTGAAGCTTTGATAAAAATTAAGTCACAAATGACTAAGGAGAGGAAAAGCCTCACTCTTCTCCCTGCATTAATGCAAATATATATCAAGAATTTAAAGTAAAAGATCCTATAGCTTTTCAGGTATCTGCTAAAGCAGAGATATTAGTCTTGCAAAATTAGAACCATCCTTTATTTTCCCAGTTTCCTTTGCTTAATATCCTAGCAGGTCACCCTGTTTTTGTCATTCAGATGAAAAATTGGTAGGTCAGATTATATCCTGATATAAATAAGTTAGCCTTGTGTCCTTTATTTTTTAAAAATCAATATTAATGATACAAATTCATAAATCATACATTCCATCCAAAGTGTACAATCAATGGTATTTGGTAGAATCACATAGTTGTGCATTATCACTTCATTCATTATTAGAGTATTTTCATTATTCCAATAATAATAATAATAAACAAAAAACAGACAAATAAACAAAGAACTCTACCCCTTAATAATCACCTATCATTATCTCTATTCTTCCTCTGCCTTACATAGTTGCTATTCTGTTTCTGTCTAATTTATTTTTATATGTATTTTGTGTGGATAGAGTCAAATAATATGTAGTACCCTATATCTAGATTCTTTCACTTAGTATATTTCCTGTTTTACCCTTGCTGGAAGATTATTAATATATTGCTAAACACTACAGTCCATAGTTTGTTTCGGTTGTATCTCTTTCTGATATTTACATCTTATAATATTAACACACATTTGTCCATTTAAAGAAATAGTCATATTACCCAAACTCATATTTAACATGAGGATTCACTATGGTATTCAGTCCAATGTTACATTTATTACTAATGTAATAGCTTTACTCTTACTAATATACATAACCTTAGACTTTCACTTTCACCCACTGATATACTTATATATTAGCACTACTAGTTACCAACATGAAGAAATAATTTTACCATTTCTATTCATTTCCAAAATGTACAAATAATGATTTTTTGTATTCTGCATAGATTAAACCTCAGCTTTCCATTCTCTAACCTCATTCTATTTTCTGCTCACCTATATTCTAATTACTAACTCCAAAGTTTGCACAATATATTTAATTCATAATGGCACAGTCATGCAACGTTTCTCTTATTGTGTCTGGCTCACTTCACTCAACTTAATGTTCTCCAGGTTCATCGTGTTGTCATATGCTTCTTGTCTTCATTTATTCTTACACCTGCATAATATTCCATCATATGTTATGTATTACAGATTGCTTATTCATTCTTCAGTTGATGGACACCTGGATTGTTTCCATCTTTTGGCAATTATGAATAATTCTGCTTTGAATATTGGTGTACAGAAGTCTGTTTGTGTCACTGCTTTCATCTTCTGGTTATGTACCTAGTAGTGGTATTGCTGGGTCATGTGGCAAATGTATATTCAACTTCCTTGGAAACTGTCAGTCAGTCCTCCACAGTGGCTGTACCATTCTACATTCCCACTTACAGTGAATAAGCCTTCAAATTGTGCAGCTTAATCTTGCAAAATGGATACTGGCCATTTTAAATTTCATCAAAACCTGTAAAAGTATAAGGTCCAAACTGTAAACATTTTGTTTTTATTATACATTCCCTCCAGAGGATACTAGATTTTGTCCATAGAGATCCAGTGTGTCTGGGTCCCTGCTTTATGTCCAGGATCCAGACATTTCCTGGTACAAAGAATTCAGTCAAAAAGTATGTATTGAATGAATAAAGAATAGAAAGTATTTTCAAAATTCTATGAGATTTTAAAAGTTTAATTGTATGATAAATTCAATCAAAGTGAACAGGGTGTATCCCACAGAGAGAAATCCTGCCTAGTTTAACAGCTGTGTAATCAGGATACGTCCCTTTGAATGTAACTCTGATTAGGTTTATTAACTGTTTTTCCCTATTTAAAGGGAAGAAAAAATAGAGGTGCCTCTTAACCAGTAAAGAAGCTGAAATTTACAGAACTTTAGTAGAAAAGCAAAGTGTTCTTTTCCTGTGGAATCTGCCTTTGATTTTAGTTGGCTTCACTGTCTCCTATGGATTTGGTTCTCGTTACTTACCCATCTAATTAAATATGAACCAGCAATGACTGCATTTCTATTTTATAAGCCCTGTCAATTTCAGGCTTTTTTAAAAAAATCAAAGCAATATTTCAAAATCTATAAATTTATTACTGTCTACTTTAATTTCCCATTATTTTATTTCTCTCATGCATTTCTGCCAACCTTCTGCATAAAGCAGCATTTAAGGTCACTATCTGTTGCCACTCCAAAGTGAGTCCTTGCCTGAGGTGAACCAGAATCAATTAAGTGACACTAAAATTTCTGAGAAGAGAAAAATTTTATTTAAAAAGTCTAGCTGTACAAACACAGGAGGGCAGTCCTCAAATCTGTTCCCAAAACTGGAGAAATCTCCTTTCTTTTTTAGCATTAAAACAAAGGTAGGCAGATTTAGATGACAAGGTATAATATAGATGATGAAATATTATAATCTCCCGGGATGTGCAGATTGATTATGTGCTTAGCTCACTTGAAGTTTTATGTTTAGGCTATTGCACATATTAGGCACAGGACAACTCTGATTAGAACTTACTTCATCAGTTCTGGGGTGAATCATGTTTCTTCATACATACACATTGAAATCTGAGTCAGGAGTATCAGACTGCAGGTTTGCAAAAAAAAGATAAGGGGATACATGCTGGGCCAGTCATGAGTTATCTCCTTACTTTCTAGCTACAAGGTAAAGATTATGCAGTTTTAAAACATAGAATTATCATCAAAGAAACAAGTCATCTGAGGTAAAGTTCAGTGAGTTACAACATTTACAGATATTTGCTTCTGGCTAAATTACAATATATCAGAAAGCTAGAAAATATTTAGATAATGATTTAGCAACTATAATTATATTTGTTAGCTCTTGGTTTCAATTCCCCCTTCTTGTTTGTCCATTCCTCAATCTTGAGGAATATCTGGGTGAAGACTGGTCCAAATTCTTCATGCTGAAATGAAGCATCGACATTATGAGATAGTGGAATGAAACTGCTTTGCTTCTAGATGGATGTATTCTTGAGTTCCAGGTTGTTATTCTTGGAGAGACTGGTACCCCAGGGTTTCAGAACTCAGCTGGAACAAGAACAATCCAAAGGCTATAAGCCTCTGAGAAATAAACTTAATAATTAAATTGAAAAATATAGGTTTAAGCAAAAGAAGTAGAAGGATTATGATCAGGGGATTTATAAGTGAATATAATTATGTTGTATTTTCAGATATAGCCCTCAGAGGGGGTGGTGATTTTATGACTTTGTAGCTTGGTTATGATGGTTGGATGTCCATAGGGCCCTTAGGAGCACTTTTGCTTTAGGATTTGTATATTGTGGCAGTTTTTGATATTTATATCTGGCAGAGAGCTCCAGAATGACCTCCTGACCCTATTTGAAACCTCTTAGCAATAGAAACATTATTTTCTTTTATTACTTTTCTCAATTATGGTCAAGATCATTCCTGAAAGCAGTGCTGATCCCAAGGTTTCGGGGAGGCTTATTCCTGAGAGTAATGTCCCACATAGGTGGGAAGGTAGTGAGTTTATTTGCAGAGTTTCATTTAGATATAGGCCACACTGAGTAACAAGGAGGTTTCCTGGGGATGACTGTTAGGTATTAATTAAAAGTAGGCTTAGGTGTTTTTTTTAAAAGGAATAATGGGGAAGCAAGCACTCAACCACTGAGCTATACCTGCTCCCTAAGCTTAGTTTTGTCATTAGAGAAATAAGGTTTATAAATGCAAGCTTCAAGATTGAGATCTTGACTCATTAGCATAGCTATTAGAGATTATTTCCATAGGTTACCCTGTTAGAAGTTTAAATGAGGATAATCTGCTTACTAACAGGAGTAGATCTTAGATTTAGAACTTGTAAAGTTGTTTTATTTTAATTATATTTTCAGTAAGATTTAGAGAATAGCAGGAATACCCCCAGGTAGGTAAGTTTATAATTCTATGCTTTTCTTTTTTAGTACTTTAAGGGATTTTACAAATATTTTTTCATTTTATGGCTAAAACACTTTAAATTTCATCAAGGAATTACATAAACCTGTGCAGAATACTAAGATCTCATTCTTAGACTCTATGTCAAATAAAACTGTTAGTTGTCTAAATAAATGGGACTGATGGGTTAAATCAGACAGTATGCCATAGAAAATTTATATTTTGGATAAAATAATTCTTCCCTCCTTGGTTCCATATATTAATTAAAATTCCAAAATATAGACAATATTACCTTTTACATTGAATTTTTATTTACTTTAATCTTTAACCAGATAAGCACCATTCACCTCTTTAATTGAACTTTAATCCTTTCTATAGCTCCTTTAACAGTTATATGGAGTTGACTTTTGAGAATTAATATTGCTTTTTCAGCAACTTTGAGCTGGATAATTTTAAAACTGAGTCTAAGGCATCACACAGACACATAAAGTTTTAGGGAACTACAGGTTACACACAAAGAACAAGGCATCTCCAAATTTAGAAATAAAAATTAAAGTCCAGAAACAAATATGATTAGTGCAAGAGCTTACAATCTAGGCCTTAATCCCTTATTTTTGATATAACAAACTTTATTTTATTGTATTTATATTTTTTAAGAGATGCTTAGGTTACATATATGTTACACAAAAAATTTAGGGATTCCCATATGTTCCACTTCCCACACCTCCCACAACCTCCCACATAAACATCCTTCATTAGGTTGGCACATTCATTGCAATTGATAAACACATCCTGTGGATTTCCCATTAAGCATGAACCATAGTTCACATTGTAGTCTACACTCTCTCCACACAGTTCTGCATGTTATGTCATGATATAAAATGGCCTATATCTGTCATTGCAATGTTACTCAGGATGTTACCCAAGTCCCGAAAAAGCCCCCGTATTACAACTGTTTTTCCCTCTCCCTGCCCTCAGAGCCTCCAGTGGCCACTGGCTCCACATAAATGTTGTAATTCCTTCCATTGGTAGAATCACAATATGTCTATAGTAGAATACCAGTAAGTCCACTTTAGTCCATAATTCTTCCCCCATTCCTGAGGATTCTGGGATGGTGATGTCCACTCCACCTCCAATTTCATGGGGACTTATAATCCATTGGGAAGATGGATGGGACTATCCTGCCTGCAGCTGCAGACTTTCTCCATTTCCTGGGATGGCTGTTGTCCATCATCATCTCCCTGCCAGTTTTCCTGGGTAATTCCAATGAGTTGTAGAGTAGGTGTTGCAGCTCCACTGAAGTTCTGGGTCCAGCTGGCACATGGACAGCCCAAAGACTCACGTCTTTGGATGTACACCTACAAACTCCAGCACCAAGTATAGGTTTAAATAGAAGGAATAGATGAGCCATTTGCAGGGAAGACATAATTGATTCCAAATCTGACTCTCAGGAGCACAAACTTCAAAGTAGGGCCCATTGGGAAGGCACCAAACTCCAGAGCCATCTGCCCTGACCATGGGACCTGGGTATTTCCAGAGCCCTCAGGAGCCCCACTATTTGGGGTTGTGTCAACTTTGGAAGTCTATGAAATCCTGCTGATATGCATATAAGCATTACCTCTGGGATGACCTCCTGATTCACTTTGAAGTCTTTTAGCCATATACACTCATTTTCTTTACCTTTCCCCTTTTATTTGAGATATTTTTCAAGGTGCATTGCTAGTTCATACTTGGTAGTAATCCCTCAGTACCAGGGAGGCTCATCCCCGGGAGTCATGTCCCATGCTGGGGGGAAAGTAATGCATTCATATTCTGAGTTTGGCTTAGAGAGAGGCCACACTTGAGCAACAAGGAGGCTCTCAGGAGGCAACCCTTAGGCACCCATAACAATAGGTAGACTCATAAGCCTAATCATAAGTATCAAGGGCCCATTGGTGAATCATCTTCCTTCACCAGTCACTGCCCCTGCACTTGAGGGACTATTGCTTTTCCCTTAGAGAATGTGACTGAGCTCTCCAGGATGGGAATTCAGTATTCTTTCATTTATTGTGTGGGTCTCTACCCACTGTGACAATGACCCATGAACATTTGAACATTTTGAAATATCTTATATGTATGCTCAGTGAACTTCCTCCCATGCATACCCCATCCATGACACCCCACACCAACAATCCTCCTCCACCTGAGTTGTAACCTTTCTGTGATCCAAAGCCTCTTCAAAGATGAAGCCATTAAAATAGCCAAATGCAATTAATAGAAAAATGAAATAATAATGATAAGTTAAAATACAAGAGATAAAATGCATAAAAATTTTAAAAATTAGTTTAAATTAAAAGACTGGGATATATAAAAATATTTTAAAAAGTTAAAAATTTTTTTTGACATTTTGCCTTTCATCACTGCCATATCTGGTGTCCTGTCTGTATCACGGCACCTTCCTCCACTCATTCCCCAGCATCTTGTTATTTTTCATTTTGTTTTCAAAGAAGTTTTGGTTCATAGCAAAGTCACACACAGAACAAAGGAGACTCTTATATGCCCAACATCTTCACCCTTTCCTCTCCCCCATATTAATACCTTTTTACATATGGGTGGTAGCTTTATTATAACTGATATACAAATAGTGAAACATAGCTACTAAACATGGTCAATGGTTTACACTATGGTTTATATTTTAGACTGTACACTTTTATAAATTTTGATGATACTTACTATGTCCTGTGTCCATCACTGTAATACCATGCAGAACAATTCCACTGACCACTAAGTATCCAGTGTTTGATCTCTTCTATTTCTACCTCCCCATTCCCCTGGGGCCCATGGCAAACCCCTGGCATGACTCAAATCTTGACACACAAGATTCAAGATTCATAGCTACATGCAACAAAACTGAGGTCTTGACACACCGGTCTGTTCTCTCCCATTAGGAGCTACTCTTGCTCTCGAGAGACTCTCACCTGTCCACTTCTGGAAAAAATCAGTCCTCCCAAGGATGGGAGCCCAACTCCCTCCCACTCATTATGTGGGTCTCCACCCACTGCCACAACACATCACAACAGAATGATTACTCACAAACTCCCCAGAAGCCCACTCCAGATCTGCCCGATCCTGAATGCCCCCCATCAAACACCCCAGACCAACAAACCTTCCCTGTCATATTGCCACAAAAGAATTCCCAACTTTGTACCTTCAACCACATACCTTTATTTTAAAAAAGATTTTAGATTACAGAAAAGTTACATCAAAAGTATAAGAGACCTGGTCCTGTGCAGATGTGCAGTGAGCCCAGGCCTGTGTGGACACATGGTGAGCCATGCAGCAGATTGATGATGCAACAAAAGTGAGACACAAGGGAGAGGAAAGGCAAGATGCACCAGAAACCAGGAACTGAGCTGGCACAAGTGACAGTGTGCCTCTTTCCCATTTTGGTGGTCTCTAGGATCAAATCCCAGTGAAACCTGGAGGAGAAAAATTGGAAGAGAAGGCAAGAAACAGACACAGAAGATCACCCAGTGAATGGACACAGACAACAAGTGGGGTGGGCAACTCATAGAACTGTACACCAAAGGAAAAAATAGTCAATTTTTTAAAAAGTATAAGAGATTTCTATATACCACAACCTCTCCACGTCCCACATCATCCTCTATTAACACCTTACAATTCAGTGGTAGATTTGTTACAATTGATGAATAAATATTAAAGCATTATGTATTAGTCATGGTTTTCTAGGGAAACAGAACTGACAGGAGATATCTGTAAGTAGTATGAGATTTTAAAATATTGTCTCATGTGACAATATTTGGAGAATGCACAAGTCCAAATTTTGTAGGGAACGCTAAAAATCAGGGGCTCCAGTGAAGGTCCTTGATGAGTTCCCCAGGTGATGCTGGATGTCTGAAGTAGAGATGCCTCTAAATACTGAAATCACTTCTCCTTTTAAGGCATTCAGCTGATTCAATGAGATATCACTCCTTACTGATGGCAACCTTCTCAGTTGATTGGAAATATAACCAGCCATCTATGCAATCAACTCATTGATGATTAAAGTCTATGAAATGTCCTTGTATTACAATTACCCTGTGCTTGCTTGACCAAACAACTGGGCACCATTACCTGGCCTCCTTAACACATTAGCCTAACCATTAACTCATGGCTACTAACCAAGGTGTATAGTTTACATTGTGGTTTACACTTAATTCCAATGCTCTAAAAATTCCCAATGTTCCACCTATTATTCCTTCTCCCTCCCCTCAGAACCTCTGGTAACCACTACCTTTATATCAATGTTATGTGTACTTCCATTACTACAGTATTAATAAGTATACTTTGTCTATAGTTGCAGTTTCCTTAATGGTTGTTCATTCCTTATCCTTGAGGATTTGGGGATGGTATTGCCTGCTCTGCATCTGTTATGAGGCAGATGGAAGGAACTGTTTTGCTGGCAGTTGTAAATAATCTCTGTTATTTTGGGGTGGGGGGTGTTCATCATTATCATTTTATTTCCTGAGTGAGTCCAAGGAACTGGAGAGTAAGTATTGGCTGCAACACTGCTGAGATTCAGGGCCCAATCCACATATGAACACAACAAAGACTTAAGTCTCTGTGACATATATTTAATGGGTATAATGCTAATTATAGGCTCAAATAAAAGGGGTAGAAAAACCACGTGCAGGGAAATTATAAATGAGTCTAAGTCTGTTACATTGGGGAAATATATTCTCATATATTTCAAGAAAAGGCCCACAGTGTGTGGATTTCAAGGGATTGTGTGCTTTGCCAATACTGTCTGGACAGCTCTAGAGCCCTCAGGAGCACCCCTATCTGAGGCTTTGTTCACAATGGAAGTTAGTGAGATCTGCCTGAGACATGCATAAGTGTAACCAGTGGAATGACCTCCTGACTCATTTTGAAATCTCTTAGTCATAAAAACTCTTTTGTATTTGATGTTTCCCCCTTTTTGTCAAGGTCGTTTTCCAAATGCATCACTGGTTGGTGCTTGGTATTAATCCCTCAGTTCCAGGGAGGCTCATCCGTGGCAGTCATGTCCCATGCCAGAGGGAGGGGGAAGGTAGTGTGTTTATTTGCTGAGTTTGGCTTAGAGAGAGGCCACATTTGAGTAACAAGGGGGTTTTGAAGAGGTAACTCTTAAGCAATAATTACAATTAATCTAAATTTCAATTTGACAAGAATAAGGTTTATAGTTACATACATTAATATTGACAACTTGACATATTGGTCTGTTTTATTTTATTAGGCACTTCCTAAGTGTACTTGAGAGATTCTCGCCCCTCTATTTGAATATGTAGCAGGATTCTCCAGGATAGGAGTTTAATATTTTCTTTTTTATTGTGTGAGTTTCCACTCACTGAGATAACAACCTATGACAAGATGAACACATTCATATTCCATAGTACCATGCCCCTGGTGCATTCTTTCACACACATCCACCTGTCCCTGAACCCTGCATTAATTACCAACCCCTGCTATATTTGCCAAAAGGACATTCTTACATTGTATTTTCAACCACATACCTCTACCTTTTCAGAGTTCACCTGTTCCTTCCTCCAGTCCTCCTCTAAGTTTCATTATAATCCAATCCACCGCTGCAACATTGCTCACCCTAACACTCCAGCACCATTTACCCCATGCAAATCCCTACACCACCATCACTACATCCTCTGCTATACCACCCCCTTCCACCTTATCATAGGTTCTGCCCAGATTGAGCATTTGCTTACCACTCTCTACTCAATTTTGGTCTCCTGGTAACATATCTTCCAGACTATTTTTATGAGTCTGCTCCAATGCTTAGGTCATATCAGTGAGGTCATGGAATATATGTCCTTTAGTGACTGGTTTACTTCACTCAACAAAACATCTTCAAGTTCATCCATGTTGGTGTGTGTGTCAATAGTTCATTTCTTCTTACAGTTGAGTAATATTGCATTGTATGTATCTATTACACTTTTCTCATCCATTCATCTTTTGAGGGATGCTTGGGTTGTTTCCAACTTTTGGCAATAGAGAATAATAACATTATAAACATTGCCTTGCATATATCTGTTCATGTCCCTGCTTTCAATTCTTCTAGGTATATACCTAGTAGTGGGATTGCTGGAGCATATCACATTTCTATAGTTAGTTTTCTGAGAAACCAACAATCCGTCCTTCACAATGCCTGCAGTATTCTGCATTCCCACCAGCAGTGGATGAGGGTTCCCATTCCTCCACATCCTTTCCAACACTTGTAGTTTTCTGGGTTTTTTCTTTTTTTAATAGCAGCCAGTCTAATAGATGATATCTTATTGTAGCTTTGATTTTCATTTCCATAATAGCTAGGGATGTTGAGCATCTTTTCATGTGATTTTTAGCCATTTGTATTTCCTCTTTGGTAAATTGTCTCTTCAAATCTCTTTCCCATTTTTTAAATGGGATGTTTGCCTTTTTATTTTCAAGATGTAGGATTTCATTATATATGCTGGATATTAGACTCTTATCAGATAAGTGGTTCCCAAAAGTTTTCTCCCAATGAGTAGGCT
>JAQZBX010052890.1:0-19031 GCA_029593785.1 Cabassous unicinctus | reverse complement strand
GCGGGTGTGGTGCAATGGATAGAGCACCCGTTTACCATATGAGAGGCCCGGGGTTCGCTTCCCAGCGCCTCCTTGTGAGGGCAGGCCGGCTCGCGCGGCGCCGTGGGCTGATGCGGCAAGACCTCACAGCAAGGGGGAGATAAGCAGACACAGAGAAGACACGCAGCAGCGAATGGACACAGCAGCACAAGCAGCAAGGGGGGGATAAATAAATAAAATAAATAAATCTAAAAAAAAAAAAATTAGTCATAGGTTGCACTCCGTCCACATGTTGCTTCTGTGTTATTTCTCATGTATTCCACTCTGTCTCATGTTGTTCATTAGATTATAAGATTCTTGAGGGCAGGAACAGTACCTCTTTCATCTTTGTTTTCTTACATAGTAAGAAAACATACTAAGGGCCTTGCACAGCATGCACTAGGTATTGCTGTATCATTGAATGAATGAACAATATTTCTTTATTTTCTTTTTTAACCTTGAAGTAATTGAGAATTATTGAACTATTAGGATGATACCTACTGAAGTTTTGTTCAATATTTCTGCCTTTGTTCAGGCTTTATGAACATGGATATACACCTAAACAAAATCTGACAGACTTGTAGAAAAAGAGATTTACATCTCCTCAGAGCAACACATTGTGTTAGTATAAAAATCCTTGTTAATAAGTTTTGTTGTTTTTTTTTTTTTAGGAGGTACTGGGGATTGAACCCAGGACCTCATACATGGGAAGCAGGCGCTCAGCCACTGAGCTACATCTCCTCCTCAGTGAGAGGTGGTTATTTCATTTGTTTTGTTTTTAGGAGGTACCGGTCATCAAACCCGGGACCTCGGACATGGGAAGCAGGTATTCAACCACTTGAGCTACATCTACTCCCCAATAAGTTTTTTTGCTTACTTCTGAAAGTACCATCAAATGCTCAGTTCATCGTGTATCTGTCCTCAGAAAATCAAAACCTATCTTGCCTTAATTCTTTGACTAATCTCCTACGGAAATCAAAACTCAATATGGGGGTGGAGGGGGGAATAAATAAATAAATAAATCTTAAAAAGAAGCTCAATATGAAAATCAGAGAAACAAAATAAATGAACTTTGAACTAGAGATATCTCATTTATCAGCTTTGTTTGACTTCAGTTTGTAGCCCAGTTTGACTTGTAAGATAATTAGTTATACACTAGTATCTGGTATTATTTTGTTTTTCCCAATTGTGGGTTTGAATTGTCACAAAAATTGGAATATTTTCTGCCAACTTGATCCATTCTGCATTAGGATATAAAATTTCAGAGCATTTTGAGGGGTTTATTCTTTTTCCTTAAGCAGTGCCCCTAAGATAGATGACAAATTATAGAATGAGAATTTTTCATTGTTATCTGGAGCTCTGAGTCTACTAAGGTGCACTATCAGAAAATTATCAGAAAATTGGGTTAGTGCCCCTTCTCTTCTTCCCTGATACAACCCCAGGAAAACAGGAAATGAAATTCTTAAGGAATTGGAAATCTCTCCTGTTAAAAGCACTATTTTGGACCTTTCTTCTCTCCCACCCCTCTAAGTTTAACATTCTATGCAAAGCTCAGTTAGAAAGAGACTTAGTAAAAAGCCACATTTAGCTTCCTTTTTAAGCTTTCTTTTTTTCTCTCTCTTCTTTTTCTTCTTTAGAGTGGTCTCAAATGGCAGAGATTAAGGTCTTTAACAGGCATCAGTCACTGTTCACAAACAGGAGAACTCCCCTAATTTACACCATTTTAATTACACCTGAAGTTTTTGCCAATTATATGGTGAACCTTTGCAGGGCAAATAGCGGGGGGTGTGTAGGAGGGTTGGTGGGAGTGGAGGAGCTTGAGCAGCTTTCTCTTTTAGAAACAGAAAGACCTATAATGGAAAAATGCAACATTTATTGAAGAATGGAGATAACAGAGAATGGTAAGTCAAGGTATTTGGTTACACAATAATCTCCCATAGAGTGCTCATTACTGCTAAATAATTGACTGTGATGAGAGAAGGGTTCTCAGTGAGAAAAAGGTCAAGGAGGTCAGTTATCTGGTGGTAATGACCGTAGCGGTCATTAGAGGGTATTAATGCTATTAAGAATAGAACTTTAACTTTTATTGAAGTTTTTATTTAAATGATATTAACTTTAATTCAACTTTTAATTGAGGTGCAACCATCCAAATTCTACAGTGGGGCACCAAGAAGTAATGAACATAAAATTACATGTTCTTCTGATAGGTTGATGGGTCTCTATTAGAATTTCAAGGGCCTCTACAGAGCTGTTATTAGACACAAACTGCTCTGAAGTCTTCTGTTAGAATTAGGGCTGGGTGAATGATTCCAGGAAATAATTTCAACCTGGATCACTGAAAGGAAGAAAGGAGTGGATAAAATGAAGTAGATTTTTTTGTTTGTTTTTCTTTTTTAACATTTATTTAAAGGTGAAAGGGCCCATTTATAAGGCTAGGTTTAGATGCAGTTGCCAGGCCTTTATAAACAATTTACATCTCCCTTCTTTCCTTCCCCCCTTTCTTCCTTTTCCCCCCAAAATGGGAATCAATCTAAGAAGTAGAAATTTTGTTGTTGAATTCTAATTTTAAGGAAGCTCATCTCTCCTGAGAATTCAAAACATCTGGGTGTCACCAGTCCTATTAGGGAGGCGTTATCTGTGAGAAGTCAGAATAAAATAAACACTTTATTAAAATATCTAAATTGAGCCAAACAAAAATGATGCCAGAACTTTGCCATCCATGATGTATAAATAAGCTGTTTGCTAAATAAAAACATCCAATAACTTGCAGTTCAGATATCATGAAGAAGTGGGAGGGATGTGCAGTTTGGGGAGGAAATCTTCTATTACTCCTTCTCTAGGAACAAAAGAGAGATAAGGCAATTTCAAGGTTCATAATTTTACCTCTTTGAGCCAAGAAGGAAGGAGCTATGGGTAGTGAACAATTTCATAAACAAAATCGTCCATACCTAAAACCCTTTGTTTCGTCATAATCATGAACTTTGTGAAGACTTGGTGTTAGGTTGGTTGGCTGCCATTTTTCAGCAAAGAAATTTGCTAAAGGAATTGATAATGGCCTTTTTTACTTTGGAAAAAGATTTAAGCTATTTTACATTTTTGGTAGCTAGCCAGCATTTTGTCATTTAGACATGTCACGTTACTATGAAAACATCATGCATCATAACACAGCAGAACAATGTGATTTGCTGAGGTGCTCACTACTTGGGGAAAAGAAAGGAAAGGAAAAAGAAAAAGAGAAAGAAATAAATGAAAAAAGAAGCAGGAATATATATATTTTTCCCAATAGGAAAGCCACTCAAGATTTTTTCCCCCAAGAACCAGAGGAAATTTGCTCTTACACCTCACATCTCTGGAAGCCCATGTTTAAGTGAGCTTCTCATGAATGTAGAGAGGACAATCCCAAACTTTATTTCCAATAATAAAGCATTCACCTAAGGTTGTGACATGCAGTTCCAATGCAGTTAGTTGCATGTGAGCATTCGTGTGTCAGAAAGTTGGAATGATTGGACCTCAGATTTCTAAACACAACTAAATCACTTCAGTGTGGCTTAAGTGTTTGCTTTGAAATTATGTCTTTTGTAAGAATTATAAAACTCTGCCATATTACATGGACAAAGCAAGGTATTAGTTTGGATTAACATCAGTGTGAGAGGAAAGAAAACTTTCTCAATAGCTAGGTATATATGAATGTTTCTATGTGATATCTGGGAATCTAATATCCTAATATGAGGATTTCTCTTCCCCTTTGTGGAAACTGAGGCTGCAGCTATCAACTGTCTCTTCCTGTCCCCATCAAATAAAATTGTCACAATTTAACATGTAAAACTTTTTGTTGGAAATCTCTTCTCAAACTTGTGCTTTGAGAAGATTTTGTTTCATAGACTCATTTAGTTTGCTTCAAACCATCTTTAAATTGAAATTAGAAATAAAGTCCCCAGATAAGAATATAAGCAGCTTGTTGCATTGTTCAACATTTAGAAAATGAAGGATTTTTCAACTATGAAAACAATATAATGGAAATTACCACATGTTGTTATTGTGAAAAAGAAAAACAATATAATGCATTGCTTGTAGAATTTGATGAAAAACCTGTTCATGTAGTAGAGTTGGGTATCAGCATTGATTTTATTTTCCAAGACATTTTTGGTAATAATTTTTACAATAGTTCAGGGAAAAAGGCAAGTTACTTTTGAACCAGAGAGAAAATATTCCTGTCAAATCTATTGTCACCAGCTAGGACTAAGATGGTAAGTAACAACCCCAATAGAAGTGAAATTAAAACGTGTAAATGTGAGTCTCTAGTGTTCTTAGAGATCTAAGGCAAAAGGTAAGCCCTTCCGCCTAGCATGCGTGAAGTCTGCTTAACAGCATAACCCTTTCCTGATACAAAGGAGTTTAGTTCTTTTAGTGTTTTAAAAGATATACTGTATTTGTATAAGATATATGTTAATTGAAGAAAACCTGGAAACCACAGAAAACAATAAAAGAAAGTCAATACTGTCTTATCATTGAATGATAAAGACAACCAACATACGGATTCATAATCTTTCTTTGTAGTCTTTTTTCTACTGCTCATGAATTTGGTGAAGTTTTACAAATTCACAGATTATGTACAGATATTTAAATTAGATCAAAATATTTTAATTTTATGCTTCAGATTTTCTTTTAAGAAATATGCATGCCATGTTTCATTTTCCACAAATAACATTTTACTTTGGGTAGTTTGTTCTCATATTTATTTGACTAAAATCTCATATTGTGTTTGAAGCATCTCATCTATTGTTTACCATATTGTTTAAAAAATGACTCTTTAAGCACCCTATGTTTGTATATAAGATTAAGATTAGCACCACTTCTGTGCTTATGCAAATAAACTCATGATGTTATAATGACAGGTTTTATATTTACCAATTTTCCACTTTTCAGAATGCCTTCTTGGGTAGTTTATGATTTCATGATTGGATTTCATGATTGAATAGTTTATGATTTTTTAAAATTGAGATTGGTTTGATTTTAAATAGGTTTTACAAATGTATCAAAACAGAGTTAGTAAACATTGTATATTACAGCTGTGCAGTTGTACAAAACTAGGAGAAATGCATTTATTGATCTCTTGGGAGTAATTGCAGCATAAAGAGATGGGATTCTATTCCTGTTTTTCCAGTGCTTGAAAGTTTGTTGCTTTGATTGAACCCAGCCCTCCAGCATTTCACCAATAAGCTGTAGCTCATAAAACTCTTTGAGTTACTCTGTTGAAAGCAGCCTTAGAATAAACTGTTGAAGCTGTACTACATAAATGAGATGTTTAAAATGATTTAAAAATTTACAGCAAGATTTTGATCTTCCATTTAGGTAAAGGTCTTTAGAAAGCAAATACAATATACTGTGGAGGTAGTTATGTTGTGAGTTGTCGATGTTCTTTTATAAACATGGCTACATGTACTAGATCAATGTAATGCAAAAGAAGCCTTTTTAGACCTTGATGACATTCTAATAGCATTCCACAGTATTTAGGAAATGGCATTTTAGAAAATAATAGGGAGTGAGACAACACTCTCTTCCTAATATTAGGATTCCCAGCATTATATTCATTCTTTTTTCCCCATGGCATATAAACATTTATTTTTTTTTAATGTTTTGTGATGAACCATTGACCATACTTTTTACTCCTTGCCCAGGTAAACAATAACAAATATTTGTTGAGCATCTCATGTGAAAAACACATCTTTAATTCTCTTTAAATAAAAGTTTGGGAGCTTTTGCTATACAGGAGGTACTTAACTGTTAGAAATCCCAATTCATTTATTCATTTATCCATTCATTTATTCTTGAAATACTTAATAAAGTACTTAATATCTGCCATGCATCCCAATGTGTTACTTGAAGAACATTTGTTCTGGGGAAACTTAGGCTTCTAAAGATTTGGTGGGAATATCGAATTGCAAGAAAGGAGAGAGTGAGACTCTTTTCTCATTGAATGCCAGGCAAAGTTGATCTTTAATGAGAATGTTCTGGTATCAGCAAACTTTGTGCTCAGATGAAGTGATAGAGTTGCACAGATATACATACATGTCTAAGAATCTAAACAGGAGAGCTTGGTGGGTAGTTTGAAAGGGAATCAAGTTCCAGGCTTTGGAACGGAGAAACAGTGAGCTTTTGCAGAGGACTTGAAAGCTATAAATGATTAGTAGAAGCAAGAGGCTTGAACAAGAAAACTGAGCAGATAGTGTAAAGCTAAGGTTCAGACTTCAGTTTTATATGTTTCAAAATCCCAATGAAAGGTTTACAAAGGACTCATTCTAAGAATGCTATTACTTTATTTTCAGCTGAGATTTGCATATTTGGGGGGTGACATGTTTAGCACCAAACTGAATTTAGATTAGTTCATACTTAATTCTCTTTCATTTATATTCCATATATTTTGTATGGGCCTATAATATTTTATTATGTCAATAGCTACAAAGAGCCAGCAGGCAAAACCTTCCTAAAGATAGTGCCAGCTAAGATAGAGAGGCCATAAGATATGAACACATGTTAACTGGGTCCTTTCTTTGTTTACTTTTTTTCTAATTTAATTTCATTTTAATTAGTAATGAAATAGAGGCTAAAGGATTCATAGTCATCCCATTAATTCGTATAAACTGGTTTTGATTCACTTTTTAGTCTTTGACAGATTTTAAGCACAGGACAATACCATTATACAGTATAAGGCTTTAACATCAGAAAACATGGAAATAGAAGAGAAGTTGTTTTCTTTAGGATAGAGCCCTCTATTGGGGGAGAACAAGAGATTCTACCACCTTCTATGAAGTTTACTCATTTGAGTCTGTTGCTTTAATTTATAGTGACAGCATCAGCAAAGAGCAAAGACTTACATTGGTAGTTTGCATTATTGTTCCCACGATTCACTCCACTTTTCTCTAAGAGGATTATATACTCCTGCCTGCTACCATATGACTTGCAGGTGTCCTGTGGAGGAGGATATACCCTTCCCCTATGTACATTGAGGTCAGCCGTGTGACTTGCCTTGGATAATGGCAAGTGAACAGATGCTTTAAGAGCCATTGCATGTCTCTTCCAGCTCTCTGGCTCTTTTCCCCCTGACACAAGAATAGCACGCCCAAATGGGGACTGCTCCCTCAGCCTGAATCATGGAATGATGAAGACAAATAGAGAAAACTGACAACTCACTTATAGCTATCCTGAGGAAATATGTGACATGGGTGAAAAGTAAACGTTTGCTTTTGTAAGCACCAGACATCTTGGGGTTGGTGGTTACTGCAGCAAAGCTTACCATATACAATTACCAAAGGCGTGACCACGATTTTCCCATCCTCATCAAACCTAATTGCACTTCTGCATGTCTTCCTAACTCTGGTTCTTCCTCCAGCACAGCTGTCTTCACAAACATTCCACAGATCCTGAGTTCCAATTCAAACCTCCATTTTCTAGGCAGCCCGTAATCTAAATCATGTGTCAAACTTATTTTCTGTTTTTTCCTCATTAGTTGGACTGGTTTCTTCACTGTCCCACAAGCTTTACACATTTGTTTAGGACATCAGAATATAGTGGTTAAGAGTGACTTCTGGATTCATACAGCCTGGGGCTGAACCCTGGTCCCACCATTGATTAGCTGAGAGACCTTAAACAAGTAACTCAATCTATCTAAGTTTCAATTTCCCTATCTGAAAAATGGGGATAATAATTGTGCCCATCTTACAGGGCTGTTATTATTAACTAATGTTAGGCATGTAAAATGCTAAGCATGGTACCTGGCACAGGGCAAATGCTCAGTAAGTGTTAACTGGCATTCTGTTGTTGTCTTCACCTGGAATACTTTTCTTCCTTCTCCTGATCTACTTCAATTCTAACCAAACTTCAAGGTTGATTCAAAGTCCGCTCTTCTTTGAAGTCTTCCCTTACTTCCAACCTTTATCAATTTCTCTCCTTCTAAACTCTTCTAAGAACTTATGGCCCTATGCAATTATTTTTCTCATGTCTTTTATTTGCCCATTACTGTTTTCTGTGAATTAGGCTCTTCCTCCTGATTTTAAGCTTTCTGAAGATAGTGGCAATGAGTTTATGCCTCCTGAGGATATCATGACTGTCCAGCCTAATTGATTGATAGTATTTCTCCTATTGAGGTTATTAGGTATATGTTCTGCCAAGGTCAAGTTGTCTTGTATTATTTTTGACTCACCACGCAGCTTGCCAATTCTATACAACTTTGAAGAACAAGGAATTATGGAAAGCTTGCCATATGAGTCATGGTCAGAATAAAAATCCTTGCAGTTTAAAAGGTGTATACAAGATATGTACAAAACAAGTAACCAAGACTCTGTGTTTGGATGTTTTATTGTTCATTTTACTTTATATCTTTCACTAAAAACAACAAAAAAAATCATATGAATCAAGGACATCACTGATCCATCTGTAATTTTTAAATTGAAAGTAATTTTAGAAAGTACTTCCCTCAACAGAGAGCTCTATTATTAATTTAGCTATGACTAGGAAGCTGTCTTGGAACTGGGAGCTAGTGTTGTCTGTAGATTAGATGAATGAGTTAGAACATAATCTGATTGAAAGAACACTGGTTAGAAATAGACAATGGATATGTTCAAGGTATTGATAATTATAGTGGGGGAAAAGAATGTGAAATCTTTTTATGGAAAAATGTTTTTGTGTCATTGGACACATTTTTACTAACCACATATTATGAAGAATGTTGTAAATGAGTGATTAATTACAGTACCTAATTTCAAAAAGTATGAATATATATGTGAAGGTTGTAGGAATATATGTGTTAAGCCAAATAATGTTAGAAGAGGAGATTACTTCAAAGAATAGGGTGTTATAAAGACATTTTTGTTAGCTTTTGTGAGAAAAATGTGGTACCATACAATTTATTCGTTGCTTTATGTAAGATAGTTCTCAAGAGACCTGAAATCCACCGTTAAGCTTACTGATTAACATGCAAATTGTGGTCTTCTCACTTAGTTGTCTATAGACTAGCATTTGTAAGGACTTCTTATTTTGCCCAGAAATATTTTATACTTATTTTAAAATTAATTTTTTTAAAAAGGTGTCCCAATACTTGTTATACATTTTAAACCAAAAACCTATATGCCTTTAAAAATAACTGACTTGGAAATGCAGTAAATGGTACATGTGCAGAAATATCTATGCTCATATAACATAATTGCTGGCAATCAAATGACTTGCCCATCAAAACAAGCAAATGGTATCTGTTTTACTCTAAATTCATGGATGCTGTCTTCATTAGGAATGCTAACTTATCAAAACATCATTTGTTGCACTTGGAAAATGATAAAAAGATTTTTTCCTTAGGTGTATGATATATTTTGAAAGACATTCTTTTGATTTGTGAGTTCCAGTCAGGACAGCTAAATTAGAAAGAAGAGACTGAAAAGTAAATATTTGAGTTCCTCTATTTTGACAAACACTATGAGTGGCACTGGTGATTCAAAGTTGAGGAAGCCACAGAGCTGATACCCTGACAGGAACTCATGGCCGAGTGTTAGGGAGTGACAAGTAACTCTCTGCTGTGAGTGCAATGTGATATATAACAATATTTGAGAAGGATGTCTTACACTGTGGGTCACAGTGGCTTTCTGGAACCGAGGTTTGAAGAATGAATAAATATTAGCAGGTTGAAAGTGTACTTCAGGCAGTGTCCACAGCATGATGTCATCAGGGAGCAATAAGTAATTCCATTTGGGTGGTGGTGGGGAGGGGAAGAGACAGGAGTTGAGGCCAGGAAAGCAGCAAGGGGCAGATTGTAAGTGGCCTTCTGTGATAAATGCAACCACTGAACTTCAGTCTGATGACTAAGGGGCATCTGTGAAGGATTTTGAGCAAAGGATGACATGATCAGGTGTGCAATTTAGAGGGGTCACTTTGACAGCAGTGGAGATGATGAATGGGGGACAGAAAATGGAGGCAGAGAAAGCAGTAAGGAGGTGAGGCCTCTTGATGAGCTGGTATGAGGCAGTGACAGTGGGAATGAAGAGGAGAGGATGAATCCAAGGGATGTGAAAGAAGTGGAGGACCCTTGGCCTAACCCACCATCTCTAAGCTATACTTTTCATATCTGTAAAATGGGAATAATAATAATAGTATGTACTCAATAGGGTCGTTGTGAGGATTATAGAGGAAGCACTTAGCCCAGAACTGGCACAGAGTAAAATTTCAATAATTATTAGCTTATATTAAGTCATGATACATCAACAGAATTTGGTGTAGATGGGATGAAAGAGAGCATATAGAGGAGAGACTGCTTGCTCTCAGTGATTCAGTGGGTGCATAGCAGTGTGTTCTGAGATAGGTAATTGTGGAGGAGGGACAGATTCTGAAGGACAGAAGCCAGACTGTGGGTTTAAGAATAAATTCAGGGTGAGGGGTTATAGAAAAATGGACTACTCAAATAAGATATTTGATTGTGAAAAGGAGAGAAACAAGATTATAGGCAAAGGGAGATATTAAAGATGTTCTTTTGTTTTTGGTTTGTATTATATGTTTATAACGTATATAAGACTTTTAAATTGAATCAAATGTCAGGAAGTAGTGGCAATGAACCCTGAAATTTAGGTTGGGAAAGAGAGGGAGAAAGATGAAAGCTGATATATGGACAGGATTTAAAATTACTCAGGGAGTGTCTGGGAAGAATAAATACATTAATTATTAAAGAGCCAGCAAGTTGGGAGAGTGAGAGTTTGTGGCCAGAGAGCTGGATATTGAAATCTATATTCATATCCTTGATATAGCAAGAAAATTGTTACGGAATTTGGATTTAGAAATATAGATCATTGGAATTGAGGAGGTGAAAGAACTGGAATGTGGAAGAATCACACTCGTGTACAGTGGAGTTGTCCATAGCAGATTGAGTGTAGGGGAGAGACAAAGATTCTGAGCAAGGTGCCATAATCGTCAATCAATGAATGGGAAAAATCCAGTAGTAATGAGCCACAAAGAAAGATTCAGAATGATCTCAAGGGACATAATTTTAAATGAGGGTAAAGGAACAAAGATTTGGAAAAGGCAATGAGGGACATGCAGAGTGTGTCTTTCTTCTGCATCTTATGGTGAGTGAAGAGGGGAAGAATGAGCAAGCTTCTACTTCTGAGAAAAGGGCTAGTGAGAGGGTCAAGGGGAAGATGAGTTGGGAGTAAGTATTGGGGTGGGAACAAGTGAAAAGACAGAAAAAGAGGCCTCTCTTTTGAGTAGTGATAAATGGCAAGGATGAAAGGCATGGTGGAATTAACTGGCTATTTTATATGCTTAAGACTGTTTCTTTTTTCTCTTCTGCATTCAGCATTTTGTGTATTTCACTGTGTATTAGCATTTCAGACAAATAATTTAGGTAGAGAGATAGTAAATAAAGTCAAAATTAGTAGGTGATTACACATTATGATAAAACCTTAAGAAATCATTGATTTATTGTGAAATAACTGCTACAAATAATTGATATTATCTAATGGCCTGATCCAAGCAAAAATGATCTCAAAAGTGGGAAGACCATTTTTTGGTATTTGTCTCTTTTTCCTTCTTCCCTCCCACCCTTTCTTTCTTACTTTGTTCCTACCCTTCAATTTAAAATGAATTTACAGAGTCTTAACTACCAAAGACCTGTGCTTGTTCCTTGGTAGGGTAAAGTGTTGAAGGGTATGCAATGAATACAACGTGTTTCTTCTCTTAAGGTCTTTATTTTTTTTTTCCCTAAAAACACCCAAAATGTATTTATTTAATATATTCATCACAAGAGCTCAACAGTGACTTAATTTAAAAAACAAAAACAAAACAAAAATGATACCATCTATACAGTAGGAAAGGACAGACCATCTCAGGAAAAAAAAAAAAAAGACGACACAAAGAGAGAGGCTGGACAGTCCGGGTCAGGGCTCTTGGCTGGAGACTTGCTTTGAGTAGGTCTCTTGCAGGTACTTCTTGAAGGATGTGGGGTTTTTCCAGAGCTCAGCAGCATGTGTGTTCAAAGGGCTATCGATGTTGGGCTCTCCCAGCAGGCTCTGGATGGAGAGGACGATGGTCCTGACATCATACAAGGCAGACCACTTGTCCTTCAGGATGTCCAGGCAGATGTTACCCGGGGTGTCCACGTTGGGGTGGTAGCAGGGTGTAAGGAACTTCACTGTGGGTGCGTTGTAGGGGTAGCCACTGGGGAACTCCAGGGAGAGCTTGTACCTCAGGTCTTCATACATTGTGCCAGCTGCTCCATGGATGGTTCCCACCCATTTGAAAAGGTTGTCTGATTCAGGGAAGGCTGAAATTCCTTTGTCGCCAGACATCATGAGGGCCATCAACTCCTGCTGGAGCATCTTGCCCACGGAGCCCCGGGCGGCGCCCCCGCTAGGTTCAGCGCCCTTATGGGCGGCGGCGAAGCTGGCAGCGGCTGGGTGGCGGTTCTGGGATGCCATCTGAACGGAGCTGGCAGAAAGACCGAAGTTTGGAGAACACGCCTGCAACTGCCTCTTAAGGTCTTTATAAACAAGAAAAGAGACTGAAAATACATATAATTATAACTGTAATGCCAGCAAAAACGTGGACCCAATTCAGGGAACAAATGATATCTTATGGAAGTATGAGAAAAGAGAAATGAAAGAATATGAAATGCTTTATGAATTTATGTGTCCCAGTGGAATTTTAGTCCTGATATGACAAAAACACTCCCCCAATTTCAAAGCCTAGGTGACTTTATATATGTAGAATTGACTTTGGTTCTCTGCCGTCAGCACGGATGACTGACATACATGCCATACATAACGTTTAAATGCTATAGCTAACGAATAGTTCACAACATTAATGTTATGATACATTGACAGTTAAGAATAAGTGCTGAAGACAATTAAAGGAATGATAGGTGAGCCAGAAGTGTCTGAGTAGTTTTTGCTTGAGTGTACATGAACTTCTGGTTTGTGCCTCATCATTGATGTGCTCAAAGAATAAACATACTTATTCTTGGAAAAAAGAAGGTTTTAAGTATATATCAGATTTTTATAGAGAAGATTTTACAGCTATCTTCCTCAACCCCAAGACTGGACCTAAGGATTAATGGCATCTTTACAACCCATCCATTCCAATAAAAAGTGGATATCATTCATTTGCTCATTCATTTATTCATTCATTCAGTTGTCCTATGTTTATTGAGTACCTTCCATGTGCTAGGAACCACACCAAGCTTTGGGGGAAAGGATAGTGAATAAGACCATACAGAGTTTCTTCCCTCATGAGGATTGAGGAAGATGGAACAAAATCAAATGTTTGCATCAATAAACATGAAATTGCACCTGTGAAAAATACCAGAAGGGAGAAGTCCTCAGTGTCAAGAGAACTTGTCACTGATTTGACCTAGTCAGGTCAGGCAAGCATTCACCAAGCATGCAGTGGGGTGGAGATCTAAAGAAAGAATAGGCATCAGATAAGTAAAAGGGAAAGAGGTACTGAAAATCTTTTCAGGATGAGAGAACATTGGTGATTGTGAGACTGGAGGAAGGTCAGGGTAGCCAGAGCAGAGGGTGCAAGGAGGGCCATGATGTGGGGAGAGATTTGGGAGGGAGGAAGCAGCCAGACTGCTCAGGGCCTTATAGTTCTTTTTTGTGAAAGCAAAATATACAGCAAGTATGTTCAATTTTTATTCATATCTTTTACTTTAATATAGATTGATTGATACTTCTCAAGGCAAATGCTGCTCTAAAATATAAGCTGGTAAAGACATTTTTATCATCATGATTGAATATTTTAACAGAACAGAAAATGGTAATCTTTATTTTTCTTCCCAATATAGGCAAGATAGCATGCCTCCTCTTCACTCAGTAAATAAATAAATAAATAAGAGGAAAAATAAGATCTCTAGTTCCTATCTTGTTTATCGTAATCAGGATTAGCTTTATCCTAATCAACAATCTTATATTCAACCTTAATGATATTTCATTAGCTTCTCAGAACCACCTTTCCTGTCTAGGTCTAATTATATCTAATGTAATGTATCTCAACTCACTATATTAAATCATTTTTTAAAAACATTTAAAAATCACTCCAGAGCTATGATTTAGGCCCTAGAGAGGATTAAGCCCTCTTATTTCTCTTTAGGGTCCATGACCTTCCAGTTTTCCTCAATATCTCATCTTGATTTTCCTCATATTGAATCATAAGGAGATGAAAAGAAACAATATTCTTTTATAACAATTCATGAATGTCTGCAGAAATAAAATACAAGCATAAACATCTGCTCTATTCAATCCTTAAAATAAGTCAGTTATTCAATATGCCTCACATTATGAATCGAGACCAACTTGCTTTGCTTGACTCACATTAACCCTTATAACTAGCCCTTGATTTATTGAGTGTTAGGCGTATAAAGTTGGTATATTCTAATATCCTTTTATCCTCCAAAGAAATCCAGAAAAGAGGTTCAAAACCTTATGAATGCTAAAGTTCAGAAATTATATAAAAATACTACATCAGAGAATCTATGTAACAGTGACATGGGACTACTTGTTACAGAAATATACAAACAAAAATGTACAAACAAAAATATGGAAACAAAAATCTATAAAGAAACAGAAATGTGCAAACAAAATGTCCAGAGATATCTCATAGTAAAGAATCATTAGTTGCTGTCATTTCATTTCAATGACATTTTAGTAGGATGTTTTTATAAACTACTGTCATTAGATGCGCTACCCAGAAAATCCTCAGATTTCTTTCAAGGCACATTGTGGATACCTTTTTTAGTGGGGATGCAGAAGAAATAGATCACTGCTCTTCTACTCCCTGGAGTAGGTTCTTGGAGTAGAAGGTTCCTGGGGAATTTTTCTTCACTGAAAATAATGTTTTGGGGACTAATAAAGAAAAATATGCCCATTCCTTCTCTTTGATGGTATTGAGTAATCAGGTGTGCATTCGGTTATATCTGGCATGCTTAGTACACAGAAGGGTAGATCTGAATGCAAGAGAAGAATACAAATTATGTAAATGGCACATGGAGTATACATTACAGCAAAGAGAATCAGAAAGATAAGACCTTCCAGGCAAAGAGAGAACTTCTTGTTGTCTTCCAAGTGAACAACTGAAGGACTTTTGTTAACCTAATCTATTGGACTAGAATTTGGCGATTTGTTTCTAAGATTTATAAATAGAGACGATGATCTCTTGGTGACAAATATTGACGACTTCCCATGACCATCACTGGAATTCAGTGTGGTCCCTAAATTCAAATCTGTGAGAAATAACAGAAATAAGCTACAATCGAATCTTTAAGATCCGATTAATAAAGGGAGTTTATTGGAGGAGACTAAAAATGTTGTTATTTGTAGGTACATCCTTGATAAAATTGCAAGTAACAAGGTGCAAGGGCCCCATTTAAGGAAAGTGGGGGAACATTTTGATTTAAGGGGGTGCATTTTAAGCTGGCAAGAGGAAGAAAAAAGCTGACGTTCTTATGCAAGAAGTTGTTTTGACAATGTTCTTAGTAGTTGGAGATTTGGAGATGGCAACTCAGCAAATAAATGAAGGCATCTTTAAGGAAAAAAGGCTGTTAACATTAGTTTTCCAGAAATGCAATATCATTTACTTGGAGGAACAGAAATGATTAATATAGTCTTTTTGTTCAGGGAAGCTATTCCACAAGATAAAAGGCTAGTAATCTAATAACTAGCATATCAGTATTATTTTATTTGCTTTTTCCTGTTTGCAAAATAACTTCAATGCTATCTTGTTATTGTTGTTATACTTGGCTAGTTATACATCTACGATAAGAGAACATAATTAATGTGAAAAATTATACTGAAATGGTTGTGTTTATTTTGTGTCACTTTAGCAATGCCCCTTCAGGAGTGCTATTCTTATTTTCCACTTGCATTCAATAATAGGCTTGCAGCCAGTGGCATTGTATTTACACAGTTTTTGTCAAAACACTTTTATCTCTAATAGATTTTTATCTACATGGGCTGAAAACTTCTGTTTCTGTTTAAAATTTTAATGTAATTTCTTGCATCTCTATTTCAGGCAATAGAAAAACTTTTGAACTTATATATACTTGGCAGCTGTATGTTTTTTTCTTCCGCAAAGTTGATTTATTTTTCAAAATAGGGAGAAATGTCCTTAAAATTAGGCATCACGTTTTTAAATGGGCTCTGACGAGAGCAACAAATTGGAACATAGTCCATTCCATTCATTCACCACAGAAGGGAACGTTTTAAAAATATTGCAAATGCTATGACCTTCAGATGATTAGAATTGGTTACAAATATAAGTGAATTCCCCATAAACATCAAATGAACCCCCAAGAAACCTTATTTGAGAACGTGTAGAGATATATTTTCATTTTGATGCACAAGGATTTACATGTGTGGCTCCCCATTAGCATTACTCAGGTAAATCCCATTAAAAAATGCATTTGCTTCTGTGTGTATAAATTTATACATGAAGCACAGTTAAAGTATATCAGTGTTAATACTGTACCATGGGAATACAACATGACGAGGAAATTGGCAATACAACTAAAGTTCCACATAGCATTATAATTTTTTCGTTGGGATAAAAAAAGTTTTCACAACAGTATAAGAGGATAAATTGAGATTTACCAGCACAACTAGAACAAAAGTGTGTTTCAGAACCCTTAAGGAACAAATATAGTAAGGAAGATTAATGCTCTGGGTCTCTGAACATTGTATTGTCATAATGAGTGTTTGAAATCTTCTATCCCTGAAAGTAGAAAGTAGGGATCAGATGTAAAGCCCATATGCCAGGATGGATACTATGTTGAGAAAGGTGTTTCCTGCTTGCCTCCCCACTTTCTTTTCCTTTTTCACTCCCCCCACATTCTTTTTATCCATTGTTTCTCTCCTTTTCCCCTTCCTTTTCTCACTCCTAATCCTTGAGCATGTTTCCTTTTTAAAAAATTATTATTTAGATTTTGAAAAGGGTTACAGTTTTGCCTTATGTCAGCTCTGAGTCATTGGGGAAAACAAAAACAGGAGACATATCCTTTATTTGAATGGGCATTTGAGCTGGAATGGACTGTATACTTAGTCCTGATTCTTTGCTCAGACTAAAGCCATCTAAAATAGAAATGAAAAATGCACAGTTCTTCACCTTCAGTGAGGATTCGGTCCCTAGGCTTAAATATTCTCATAATGCTGACTGCTGTTGTTTGCCTTTTTCCTGTTTCTCATCGATGTATTCATCTGACACACTGAAATATTAATGAATCCTACATTAGTAGATGCTCACGTGTGTACATATATATGGAACACATAATTTTGGCTTATGAAAGCTACTCAATTGCAGACCCTTGAGGATGAGACATTTGCTGGAGTAGATCATTTCCAACAGATCATTTGATGTTAAATGGTCTGATTTAGTTTGGTTATCTTCTTTTTGCCACAGAATGATGCAGAGGCATTGTAAGCCTAATGTCCACATAGGTCTCAGTGTAGATGGGCTTGGGATCACTCTTCAGGAATGTGAAGAGGTGTTAGGGATGGGTACTTGCTACCTTTCAAAGGCTGTCAAATAATGTCCAGAGAAATGGCTCTTTCTGTGAAGGTCATATCTCTCTCCTATCAAGTGTTTCTGGGCCAAAAACTGAAAGGAAAAGCTGTCAGTAATTTCTAACCTAGCTGGATTTTATGTGGTGAACCTGGAGCAAAGAATCGCTAACCCAGTGCTGGTTTCTTGAGACATTCATTTGATCTCTCTGTAAATACTGCCCAAGGGTTTTTGTTTCCAGGGTGTCCCCAAGAGTTCTACTGATCTAGGAAGTGAAAAAAAAAAAAACTTTTAACTACCCACTGACTTTTTTTTCCTTGTTTGCTTAAAAAAGTAGCTCAAAGTCTATACAACAAGGCCTTGGATTGATTTAGTTCTCTATTGTGTTTCGGGGTCCAAGATTTTTTTTTAATCCCTTAGTCTCTCTGTTTATCTTTGCCTCTGTTTCCTTTTCTCCATTTTCTGTTTACCAACTCTTACATATTGAAACATTGGTGTTTTCCTAAATATGTAAATTATTTTAGCCTTCTCACTTAGTGCCCTCAATTTCTCACACAAATCATTCACCATACGATTACCCAATAATATTACCTTCTGTCTTTGTCAAGAGAGACCTTCTCTTTTCTAAAAAGCCACTATGGTACTCCTTGCCTTTGACAGACTAACAGTAATGTTTACTGTAATCAATGGATCATTCAAGCATGGCAGTTGCAAACCAGTCACCTCCCAATTACAGATTTATTTTTGTGACAAACCTAAATCTTTTGTTATCATCTTTGCTCTAAAACATGCATCATTGGCACTTTGCTTAAGATGATTCTATTACTCAGCTAAAAAATATTATATTACTTTTGATAGTGACCTAATCCCAAAAGGCTAGAGTCCACTTAAATTTTGACTGTGTGCATAGGAAAATTAGGCCATTAAATAAAAACCCAATTACTTATTTGTATACATAGTATTGATGAAAGCTATTTCATTCTAAAAGGAGCACACTTAAAAGAACACAGTAACACTGAGGAAATTTTCAACCTTGAATAGTTTATTTAAATGCCATTAAGCTATCAGTAATGTTTACTGCATTTCCTTTCCCATCATTGCTGATTGCCAATATATTTGTGGGTAAACAGACAATCTCTCTCTTTTATAACTGGCCTCCTCCTACCTTGTATGCTTCTAGATGGCATTGCCTAGCCCGGGTGACAGGGGAACTCAGGCCTGTGTTGATGAGCTCCCATGCCTCAAACAGAGCTGTGTTGAATCCAGGTATGTCTGGCAAGAGGAGCAGGTGGATGGAAGAGAGACAGGCACTGTTTACACACAATTCTTGGGAACTTGGCAGGAGGATCAGAGCATAGCAAAAGAGACTTTGAAAAATATCACACAAGGCTGAATATCACTTTTTAATGGAAAATTCTTGTTGTGACTCTAATTTTATGCTTAGATGCTTTTAATTTGATACACATTTAATTTGCCATTCCTTGGAG
>JAQZBX010052889.1:0-19015 GCA_029593785.1 Cabassous unicinctus | reverse complement strand
ACTTTTTTTTTTTTTTTGAAAAGTTTAATCTCTGACTCATTTCCCCAATGAGATACATAAGAGCCCCTCATAAAACCTAGTTAATATGATCTTGCATTATTTAACTTTGTTTTTGGCTTAGCATTTTCTGTAAATGATATATACCCTCCTCCGGCCTTCAATTTGCAGACTTATCTTGTCACCTTATTCTCAGCAGTATAGTGATTCCCTCCCTGGGTTTTAACCAAACAGTTCCTATATGTGGTAATGAAGTAACCATCATTTTCAAAGCTGCTTTTCCTACTGTGTTTCCAGCAATCTTAAGGATGTCTTGAAAATTTTCAAGTGTTTACAAGTAAAGAAATGGAAACAGAAAGATTAATTTTCCCATCTCACAGCTAGTAAGGGGGCCATCCTGGATTTGGGCTCAGCCAGGCAAGATACAAAGTATGAGCTCTTAGCTATTATGCCATGTAAATAAATGAACACTTGTTTGCTTTGAGAAGATTCTATCTAACTGTAGTCAAGTCTGACAACAACCATTTAAAACATGGCTAAAAAGAACACAGAGAAAATGCGAGCAAAGGTGTCTGCTTATGGTACTAATGAAATAGTGACACAGTACCAGCATCCCAACACAAGCAGGGCTTACTCCTAGCCTCCTCTCTTGCCAACCCACAGATAACATAGTAGCAATGTTTAGAAACTTGCTCATTTAAAATGCTCTATAAATAGCCAGCAGTTCTTAGATCACTTAATATGTATACCCCTTTTAATTTAAAAAGAAAGTACTTACTAAGTAAGCACCTTTCCTGGCCAAGCCCAAACAGAGCTGCCTACACAACCATTTTAAAATAAACAAGTAAACCAAATAGTCTCTACCACACCTTGAAAGGACCACAATGAACTTAAAAGCAGGTAAAGACAGAATAGCATATATAAAACCCCTGCTCTCTGGAATTGTCAGAATGGGTTGCACCCCAGAATGGCCTGGCATGTCTGCTCATTCTTGCACAGCTGGGTTTGTACTAGTGATGCAGTTCCTGCCTCACTCTGTGTTGTTATGGGTGTGTGTTTGCAACAAGTGTTTCTCCCTTAACTACACTAAGCTCCTGGAGGGCAGTGACCATCTTCAGCGTTGCTACATCCATAACGGGGCTCAGCACAATGACTTTCAAAATAAGCACCTTCCATGAATATTTGTGGGATGAATGATAAACTGTCCCTGAAATGAAGAAACACTCTTTGGTGTTAGTCTCATTCTACCAGGAAACTTGTTTAATCCTAAATTTTAGATTCTCAGAGACTGCTACAACAAGAGATACTTTCTTCTGATTAGTGAAATGGAATGAAATGTCCTTTCTGGTTACTGGACCCAGCTACAAGGGTCAAAAGAGCTAAACTAGCATCCTCTTTCCTGAAATAAAACCTCATAAGCCAAGCTAATGCTGGTAAACATTTTTTTCTAATAAATAGCTATTTGCTGACACAGTAACTAGAAGATAGACCTCAAAAGTGCAGTTGTAAAGAAACAGAGAAAAGTAATTATAATTTTGGTGTAGAATAGTTTTGACCTTTTATTATTTCAGGAAGGTAGGAGATCAAACTGGATAATATGCTTTATATATAAAAAGCTCTCATAAATTAATATTATATGAATAAGCAATTCACATCAGCAAAAACAGATTATAAATATGTAATTTTAACATGGTTTCAATGTAGCACTGTCTAAAATAAACAAAAAACTTGGAAATCCATAATAGAGGATAAAATCAATAAATTGGAATACTCATGTGATCGGATAGTATCCTGCTATAAGAATTGATAATATCGATCTATATTATTCACATGGAAAAGATGAGCACACACAAAATATTAATAAAAAAATAGATTCCAATAGAAAAATAACCTTACTGAACTCATTTGTAAAAATGCTTGTATAAGTATAGATTCAGAAAGAAAGCCTAAAATATGTATATATGTATATCAAAAGGAAACTATTTTGCCTGAATGTTAGAAAATACAGGTACTTTTTACTTATTTTTCCTGTTCTTTAAATGGGTTTTCCCCTGATGTTTTTTTTTTTCACACTTTTTTTTTTTTTTTTTTTAATTTTTACCGGGAGGTCCCGGGGGTCAAACCCAGGCTCCTCCATATGGGAGACAGACGCCCAACTACCCGAGCCACATCCGTCCCCCATTATTTTTTAACAACCCCCCAAAAAATGACTCCTTCTCTTTGAGAGAAAGAACAGGAGATTGTTCCTAGTAAATATCTCCACAACAAGAAAAGTTTCTTCCCTGTTTAAAAGAAATTCACTGTCACAACTTGTCGGGAATGATCACAATTCCAGTTAATTCTAAACTAATTTCTCTTACTTAATCTAACATCATAATACCACAAAAATCACCACTAACAGCTCCTAAAACTGAAACATATTCCACATTTTAATTGCTTATTGTGCAAAGAACACCCTTTGGCAGGAGAGTTTTGCCTGGAAATGTTCAGTTCTTATGGAATAAGGAGGCAACATCATTTCCCAAAGAGAACCTAAGAATCACATACCACGTGGCCACGCAGCTATTTGATTCATCCATTTAGCCCTTAAGACTCGGGGACTCTGGGCCCCTAGAAGTGAGCAGTGGGGAGTCCCGTTAAAATCAATCATTTATCAAATTATATCTGATACACCCAAGAAACAAACATTTTCTGGGAATATTCAAGAACACATCAAACCATTACATGGTTATGCAATGAATGAATCAGAAGACCATTTTCCAGTATTCTTAGAACCTGTCATTTAAGCCATAACTAAAACCTAACCACGCTTAATAAAACATATGTAAAACAGACACTTTTAATTCTCAAAAGAGTTATCAACATTGACTAAGGATTATTCTCAAAACCCTTTTGAGGGAGGTACTAGTTTATGATTTGGGTCCTGGCTCCTGAATTGGTGAGTCTTTGGCTTTAAATCCAAGCTCTTACTAAATTTGGGGAATATAGACAATTAAATAACCTCTCTATGCCTCAGTTTATCCATTGGAAAAATAGTAATGTTATTACTATTCACTCCATGGTGTTGTAGAGAGAATATAATAAGGAAAAATCCAAGTAAAGTGCACTCATTAAATATTAGATGCTTGTCTATTATTAATATTATTGTTCTCTTCACAAGTCTATTTCTCATGATCACACTCTACTGAGACTTCTAAGTCCATGCAGCTTCACAGGTAAGGGAAATGATTTTCTGAAGTATTGCTATCTTAAATCAATGGTGATCAAAAAGATATCCATAGTGTAAAATACTTGGTTCTAAGATCTTGGTTAATTTTGGTTTCCTTAGCTTAAATAAAAAAGTAGTATAATTCCTAAGCCAAATTTACATACACCTGTCCTCAAAACCTGCTCCCCTCTTTCTAAGTTCATTATTTCCATTAATACTATCTCCTAGTCATCAGGCTAGAACATTCACCATCTTTTACACATCTCCATCCCCTGCATCCATCTAACCGGTTATCTTTGGCCCTCCATGTTCTCTATCAACAGCATAATCGCTATTAGTACCAAATGTTAAAGAAGTTTACAATTTCATATTCTGTCTCATTTTATTATCACAAAAGCCCTATAAGTTAACACATATAAAGTGCTTAGAATAGTGTCTGGCAGGCAGTAAATACTCAAAACCAAAAGCTAACGTCTAAGTCCATGGACTCTATATTTAATGCCCAGATAATTTTTAAGCTCAAGTCCAGCTTTATGATTCTATATTGAGTTTTTAATTTCTTAGGAGTCCCCATTTGAATATGGATCAATATCTTGTGTAATTGCCCTATCTATTGTTGAAGCCTTAAAATTTCTGCTACTGTTTCTTCTACAAACATCCAGAAAGCAACCGGCTCTATGCCAGGTTCTGGGCAACAGAGATAAGACATGTTCTCTATCGTTAAGGAACTAACAACTAGTGAAGAATACAGACTCGGAGACAACCAACTATTTTAAGATGTGGTGACAGAGCTACGAAGAAGATTCTGTGGTACACACAGGAGAGAGCAATTAGTCTACTGGTGGTGGGATGAGGAAGGGCTTCATGGAGGAGGTACCATTTAGCCTGGACCTTTAAGAATGAACAAGATTGTGCTGGCAGAGAAGACGAAACAGGGCATTTCACGGAGTCCAAGCTATATGAATCTGGGAGAGGGTTTAGGATGCAAGTCTAGGATTGTAGCTGAATCATAAGCTGCAGGATAGGGTGATGAAGAAGTAAGGCTTCAAAGATGGGATGGTTCCAGATTGGGGCAGACTCTGAAAATAATGTCCAAGAGTGTTGGTTTCATTCCAGTCAGTGGGGAAGAAAGCTTAGGGAAGATACCTCATGAGATTTGGGTTTTACAAAGATAACTCTGGCAGCAGCATGGAGGAAAGATGAGAAGTGAACAGAGTGGTAGAGGTCTAGGTAAGGGATCAGGTTAAGTGAAGAGAAAGTGAACTTTGGGGTTCAAGGACCTAGCTTCAAGTTCAAATACCACAGCTTTCTAGGTGTGAGATCTTGTGCAAGTACCTTGTTTTTTACGACCCTCAGTCCTTCAGTTAAATTACTGATCACCTACTATGTCAGTGCTTTCTGAACTTTATTTTATACAAGAATCAACTAAGATTAGATGACTGCCAAAAACACCTTGCTAATGGCAAATCATGACACAAATGTGTGGCATTTCTATCTGACCTGTATCACTGCAAGGAATAACACTTTCTCCAAGTAATATTAAGACTTGGAGACATCTATAATAAAGTGTATACAGATAGCCCCCCAAAAAAAAAAAAAAAAAAAAAAAGAATCAACTAAGGAGCTTCTCAAAAGTGCAGATACATGACTGATCTGCAGTTTCTGGTTCAGTATATTTGCAGAGAGGCCCAGATATCTGCATTTTTAACAAGAACACCAGTAATTCTATGCAGGTTACGCTTTTTCCAGAAACACTCACTGCTACCAACTCCAAATGGTATATACTTTCACAGGTAGAAGAGGTAGCAATCCGTGTTGCAGATGAAGAGACCAAAGTTCAGAGAGAGTACAGGTAGCTGGCTGAAGTTCACACATAGCTAGTCAGCAGCAGCGCACTGGGATTTAGGTCTTCTGACTCCAAGAGCAGAACTGCTGCCACTCCTTTTTTTAAAAAAATCATTACTGTCCTTGGCTGTCTATCTGATTGCTCCATCAGGGATTGTGACTCCGGAGGCAACCACCTTTACTTTTTCCCCTCCTCCCAGCTTGACCAAAAAGCAGGGACTTCCTCTCTCTTTGCAGTGGCTGTTGCCCTTTTCTCTATTCACTCCCTCATTCTTTTTGTCCTTGGTGATTTGGAAGAAGAGAGTGATCAAAGATGGATCAGCCTTTTGTTTTCTTTTTGGAGGCCAGCCTGCTCAAGTATGGATTTTTCCTTGTCTCCTGTTCCTTAGGAGCCAAGACCCCTGCCTTTGTGGGAGAAGCCTGGGGCTTGGTGGTGTGTTCAATTTGGGGAAGTCAAAGAAGTCCAAATTCATTTCACAGTTCAAGCCACATTCTCCAATACAGCCTTATCAGTAATAAAGCTGATATACAGCTCTCCATCTGTCTGACTTTGTGTCTACTGCTAGACTGATTCTTAACTGGAAGGAGGCAAGTAGAAAGGCACAAACATTATCAGCCTCAAAAGTCCAACCATATCTAAAGTTGAATGTCATCTGTTACATACTTTTAAACATAGACTATAAATAGATTATTTTTAAGGTTAAATTGAAATACTGGCTTAAGCCTTACAAAGATGCATTGTCATTGATTGTGTAATTCTACTTCTAGCAGTTTATTCTAAAGAAACAATCTAGAATTTGTGTAAAGATTTAGTTAGAAAAAAGGTGGCAACTATCCAAATGTCCACCAACAAGGGACTGATTAAACAAACTAGGCAACCATTTAAATTATGTTACAGAAGAGTATTTATTGACAGAAAAGGATATCTGTGGTATATTGATGGGAAAACAAGTCACAAAATAGAATATTATGATCCCATTGCATGAATATGTAACATATATTTAGGTATGTTTATACATCTTTATATATGGACATGGGCAGAGGTTTAAAAAGCCATATAACCAAGTTCTAAGAGTGATCATCTCTGACAATGGGAAGCTGTGAATTTGATATTTGTTATTTTTTTTGCTCATCTGAATTTCCTAATTTTCCTGGTGAACACATTGCTTTATTATTTCTTTATTATTTAATATTATGTGCTATATTATTGCTTTTTCTTTTTTTGTGAAAAATAACTAAGCATTATTGAAAAAGAATGTCCAAAAAACCATCCGAATAATAATTGCTTTTATATTTTACATTTTATTCAATTTTGTGATCACTTTAATATGTGTTTTATGTTCTTAAAGGCAAATATGGTTATATTAATAAAAATAAACAAGTCTTCGGAACCTAGAGGAAGCAGCCTAATTCCACAATTTACACAATGGGGGCAGGTCCAAAGGATGACACCGTACCTTTAACATGGATATTATATCCCCCCCACCCTTCCACACACACCCATTTTCTTGCAAGGATTAAATTAAATAAGATAATTATGTAAATTACCTAGCATAATATCTGGCACAAAGTAGTAGTTTAAAAAAGGTTAACTGCTTTCCCTTTCTCCTTTCAAACAAAAAACTTCCTGAGTTTTAATATTAAAAATTTAATGTCTACAGAAAAATGAGCAAAACCAATTCAAGCAATGTTTGGAAGATTTGCTTAATTCTTTTCCTTAATCTGACAGCTATCTGAATGGTTAGCTCCATTACTATGGTACATGGTAAATATTTTTCACTTCAGTACTTTTCGTTTTGTCTCAGACCAACAATGCATTGGAATCGAAGACAAAATTTTAAACGTTTGGGATAAGATTACAGTACCTTTTTCCTTAATCCAAGTCAGTTGGTATAGTGTGACAAGACGATATGATCACTGTTATTAAAAGGTACTATATACAGTGTTCAAAATTTAGGAATCCTGAAGAAAGAAAGCTGATTAGACATTGGTATATGTTTTTTGTGGGTTTTTTTTCCCTTTTAATCTCTCCCCCCCACCCAGCCCACTGGGTTTTACTGAGAGAGAAAAGTGGGAATTTTCCACCAGGCTACAGAATCACTGATGTCTCCATGCTGCCCAGCCAACACATCTCCTTAGACCTGTTACTTTTAGTTGCCAAGAAAATCAGGAAAATTTAAGCAAGAAGAAAATTTGAAGAGGAAAAAAATAACTTTCCTGTTGTTCTCTATGTTCTCATGACAATACAGAGTTCCTCTCTACGTGATACAATAGGAGAGAAACCCAGTTCCTAAAGGCTTAAGAAAAAAAATCTTCCTCATCAAAAATATATTCTTACTCTTCCCCCTCAAGGAGTTCAGCGTTATCTGGCAATTTAATAATTTCATATCAAATATAAGAATGATATGAGATTTTTCACTAACAAATCTGAAATTTAGAAACCCGCTACCTGGTACATCTCCATTTCCATGGTACTAAAGAGGAAAAGCAGGGACTCTGCTAACAATCAGGAAAGGAAAATGAGCCCAAGAACAGCAAACCACATCTGTAAAAGATGTAATCAACAATCCTAAAAAGTTTTATTTATGCAAACATTTTCTAACGGTTAATGCAAAGCCTTCACCCAGTGTCCATATTCCAGGTCAGCATGGTGGCATGATGAGAAGAACCAAGAGTTTCTTCCTGTGTTAGGGGTTTCCTGGGTACAGCCAAGCCCCAAGTGGGTACACACTGGCTGACACCATCTTAGACTCAAGCTCTGTTGTCGTAGCCAGGAAACAGAGTGTTTGCAGGCTTAGTTCCATCTGAACTTCACACCATACAAGGTAGGCAAGCCACATATTAATATTAATATGCTATTATATAAAGAAGGCTGACAGAAGTTAAATGCCTTCCCAAGGCTTCACTGAAGGAGGGTGGTGGACTTGGTACTAAACCTCAGGTCTTTCAACATCTCACCCAGTATATCCCTCCTCCACTGGCTCAGCCTTCCCAATGCACTGCCTACCTCCACCTAAGGTTCAAATATTTTGTTCTCCACGTTGCAGAAGGATATAACAACACATACTGGCCTAGAAAAGTCAGACTGAGGCTGCCGCATGCATTTAGAAAGAACACAAGAGAGTTTTCTAACATCTGAAAATATCTCAAGTGTTATTGAAAAATGTCCTTTCTACTGAGAGAGAACAAAAATGAATTGAAAAGCATTAACCACATGATACTAGAACATATTCTAAGTCTGTTTTCTTTTTATTGCTATTATATTTCTATCTCAAGCACCCTTCTGGAAAAAAAAGTGTAACTATCATCTTCTTTTCTTACTTTTCTAAGTAAGAGACAGGTATTTAATATGATCAATCCTCACATGAGGGTCCAGTCCCATTCTTTTTTAAACTGGCAGTGAGCTCCCTGTGCTGTTTTTTTTAGTTGTTACCTGGAAACTTAACATTCTACTAGTGACTGTGACTTCCTCATTAAAGGCATTGATCTAATGTTCTTTTTTTCCTTTTTAACTGATGCAACAGATCATAGAAAAGGTAAAATAATAAAATACTAAGAATAATTTAGCAGTCTCAGGTTTTGTTTTTCATGTAGCATTTGGCTGCATAAAGGGATAATTTGGGAACATTCAAAAACATACATGAAGAATTTCTGGTACATTTCTTATTAATTCAGCAACTTTAGTGAGTGTCTGTTCTGTGCTAGGCTGAACGTAATTATCTCATAATTCATCAGTAGTCTCTAATAGTTGATAGCTTTTATTGCAAAATTTTTCAGGATTAAAAAAAAATAAAAGGACATAAAATATGTCAGCGTATCAGGTTTTAAAATTTTGTTTTGGTGACTGTTTCAATAGGAGGCTGACAGCAATAATAAATTAAAATTAAAGCTATACTATGCTCCCTTTTTAATATAATAGGCCTTCCTTCCATCCACCCCTTCATTCAACCTTTTTCTATGTTGAGTACCAAAAGGCATCTTTTAAAAAAATGACTACAACATCAACTATAAATTACTGTGATGAAGATCAAAATTTGATTCTGCAAAACTGCAAAACAGTCAAGTTCCATATAGGACTATTTGTGGGCATTTTTGCCTGTGTTAGCATAGCCAGACATAATGGTTGATAATCATAAGTTAACTGCAAAAATAAAACACATTTCTAGGCCCTCTGAGGTATGCAATCTCTGTGAGTCATATTTCTCTTACAAATGGGGGAAAGGTAATCCAAGACTCTTGCTTGCTCTTACTGCCCTTGCCATTTTCTCACACAGATTTGAAGGCATGCGAGTACCATCCCTCAGCGAGCTTTTTGGGTGATCTACATATAGTGAGCGGATAATTACAGCAGGTACAGAGGTTTAGCTAGAGTGGGTGTTGTGTACTGTTGTACAGACTTTACAATCCTCTGAGCTACTTCTGATAATACTCTACAAACAGTCCTCTGTTAGAGTATCAGAATCTCTGCTTCAGCGATCTCTGCTCCCTGTCCAGTCCTCTGCTCGATGTCTCACCCTTCCCTTTGGTACATTTCATCCTCCAACCCCACTCTTTGTTGTTGGTCTGCAGGTCATTTTCAGGCTTTGAGACTCCAAATCTTAGAGACTATTGGGCCACTGATATGCTTAACATGATTTAAGGGCTTACAGCAGAGTCTACAGTTCCTACACTGTGGCTTCATAAGGTCACAATTAATATTTTAAAAATGAGCACAAGACCTAAAATATATTTTTTAATTATTTAAATAAAGTCCTAAGGCTGCCTTTCCCAAATGAGTAAGGAGCTGTCGAGACAATAATCAGCAGTTCTAATTTCTCTTGATTGCTACAGTATTGGTATCCTACAGATTGGCTCACCTTGGCATAATCAGTTAAGCAATAACTTTAAAGAGGACTAGTTTTAAATTAACAACCCTCTTTAAAAAACAAAAACAAAAACAACAAAACCTAAAGTGCCCTAACAACAGCACCTACATAATGCTGAGTCCTAGTTTTGCCTGGGAATAAAACACATATTTTTTGCTGGCCCACAGACAGTGCTGGCACATTTTTTTCTTCAAAGTCCAGGTCTTGCTCCGAAATCAAAGGGAAATCAGTTTTATAAAATCCCAATCATGTCTACAATATAAATATGAACCACAAAGTAAGTCAGAGAGAAATGGATTGATCCAATTGCTTAAAAGTTTCAACAGCACAAACCAAAAATGGTTTTGCTCAAAGATCCAACAGGATTAGTTTAAAAAAAAAATTTTTTTTTTAAAAACTCAGCTGCCAAATTCTCTCATTTGATTATGGAAGAGCACTTGTAAGGCACTAAGATCAAGTTCAGATGTACTTGTTTGTGATGTTCTCCCTCTGTCTTATTAAATCACATGTGAGTTTTTGAACACAAGAGATACTGGATCAAAATAATGAGGATAATGAAAGCAAATCCAGGACCTATACGGGGGGTGGGGGGAAGGTGTACTTCAAAGAACAAGATTTTCTGCAATTTGGCTCAAAGGTCTTATTTTAGTGAAATTCCTGAATATTTTTGGGTGGTTTTCATGTCTTTATGATGAAGAAGAAATTACTAGGATCACTTCAAAAAATATGTGTGCATAAGGATCATACTCTTGCTTTACCAGTCTGACAACTGCAGAATTAGCTCCTGAAGGGTCATGTGTACGATGGCCCCCTGGACCTGGCACATGTGAATAAGCAAAGCGTTTGGTCATAAGATCTCTGAAGGGGGATGGCAATTGTTCCCAATTATTCTGACTGAGATCCTTTCCCAACTGGGTCGCAGTACAATTAAAAATGAATCAAACAGAAGAGTTTGGGAGGCTCTGAGGAATTTTCCCATACATATTCCTGACATACACTTTCAAATTTGAAAGAGAATATACTTTCTAAAATTTAACTACTGCATTTGAAGTATAGGATAAACTAAATATCCTTAGCTTCAAAAAGTATATAAATTACACCAGAAAATTAAAAATTATTTATCAGTAAGTCAAATTAAGTAGTTCTGTGTAGTAAAACGTAAAGACACTCTGCCTTAAAAATCTAATTTGAAATATAAGCCAAAACCATCTCCTACTCTTAAATTATTATTTCTATGATTATTTTCAAAGCTATGCAACAATGTGATGTGCAGCTGTATTCCGAAACTTACTGATTAGACAAGTCTACCTTTGTTCCTTAATTCCAGATGTGAGCAATGACAAAACCAAAATTCTGCTGGTTGTAAGCAAATATGTATGTGAGGGAGGCAGTTATGACAAAGTTATAATAGGTATAATTCTGTCCATCAGAAATCAAAATGTTGATTCCCTTAAGGTAAAAAGTCATACAACAGAACTGAGTTTCTCAAACACACACAAAAAAGAGAAAAGAACCCCTGAATAGCAATGTCTACTAGAACAAACAAAAATACAACAAAAAAATACCCCTCAAATGGGAACACAAATATCTTCCTTTCCTACCTCCCACCTAAAAGATCCATTCTAAGAAAGATCACAAGCATCAAAAACAGTGAAGTTAGCAGCACTACACTGACCAGGTGTTATTGTGGTTTGGGTATGAGTTTGAGCTGCAACGTTTGCTGCAGCTTCCTGTACTTGGTTTGCTGCTTTTCCCTCCCCAAGCATCTGAAGAGAAACGAGGTGGTTCTCTTCTGAAGTGTTAAACATTTGGGTTGCATGGGGGACAAATGGAAGTTTGACACCAAAGATGATCAACCACAGGGCACTAAACTACTGGGAACTTTCACTACAGTAAAGCCAGCCAGTCTCATTATTCACATAGCGAGCAGGCACACAAGTGCCAGGACCAAACTCGGGATGTAAAGAACCATTTTGTCTTTTAATACCTTACCAGTGATTGGCCCACAGCGATTTTCATAAATGAGGCTCAAAGAAAAAAAGGTTTCGGGAATATGCATTTCATAAACTCTCTAGGGTCCTTGCTCCAAAATATTTTAACAGGCTTTGCATCTTCTTCCCACACTCTGTAAAGACACACTCAAGCCAAGGTGTACTATGCTTTAAAAACTCACAATGACACCAAATGTATTATTATACTTGCTTTCTTCTTGGGCCCGATTTACCTGAACTAAGAATTTTTATTTAAAATTCTGTGAGGGACCCATTCATAAGACTTCTGTATAGGCACTCACACCTCTAGGAATTCCAGTTCTGGAATAATGTGATTTGCCAATTAAAATTTCCCTTCAGAAGGAAAAAAAAAAAAAAGCTAGATTGGTAAAGGTAGCTCTTCCGAGTATATAATATTGTACCTAGGTCTTACGTAAAAGTTGTGTCAACATACTTACGTCGTTTGTTTTAAAAAAGAGCAAAAATATATACAATTGTTCAAATGAGCTTCTAGCGTGTGCCCATTGGCCAGTCATCTTTGGTATTCTCTGGACTATCTGCAATTACACCCAAACGGAGAACTACGTAGAAAGGGGGTTGCCAGGGCCCTGAGATGTTTTCTGGTCCCAACACCCTTCGGCAACAGATGCAGTAAACAAGCACTTGTTTTATAATGCAAATTCATGCTGGCAAGGCCGAAGAGATGTTCCCACCCTAAGCCCAGACACAAATGGTCACCCAGCTGCTGACACCCCAGATAAAAACCTATCACTGTGGATGTCATGACAAGAACACCCAGTCCTGCTAAGGCCAGAGTTAAAGAGCAGGAAGGCAGAAGTGTGGTTTGGGGTGAAGAAGAGAAGCTGCCTTCCGGTTAAGTGTTTTTGATCTCAGGCACATTAAAAACAGCTGTCAGGTATGAAAAACCAAAGATGCAACTCACTTTGGTTGGACCCAAAAATTTTTGTGACATAGGCTTGTGGTTAAAACTGAAAAGCTTCTGGAATTATGCAAACTGTAGAATCTCACAAGGAAACATGCCTAAAATAATTATGTTTTGAAATGTAGCAGAATAAAGAAGAGCAGCAGATAACAGGGTAAGGTAACTTTCCTGATCAAACCCCTTTCCTCTGCTCTATACCCATCACCATTTATTCTGGCCACAAATCTTTCCTAAACGATGAATGGCTATTCAATTCACTGACCTTGAAAGTTTAATACCTACATTAACAACAAATACCATCCATTCAATCAGAATTTAAAATGATTAATACACAGAGAGGCAGGAGAAAAGGGCAGAAAGATGTAAGGAAGAATGCTGGCTTAAGGAGAGAAATTTAATATTAAATTTTCTTAGGGATAATTTATAAACACCAATAGATTTTTATTATACTGACTTTTTAAAAAATACATGTATATTGATACAAAGATAGTGGTTGCCAGAGATTCAGAAAGGAGGGGGAGGTATGAATAGTTGGAACACAGGGCATTTGTAGGACAATGAAATTGTTCTGCACGTTTCTGCAATGACAGATACATGACAGTATACATTTGTCAAAGCCTATAAAACTGAATGGCACAAAGCATAAAGCATATACCTTAGTTAGTAGCAATGCTTCAATATTGGTTCAACAATTGTAAAAATGTACCACACTAATGTAAGATGTCAGTAATAGGTAAAACTATGTGTGGAGGGGGGAGGGTGGGGGGGTATATGGGAATTCTTTATACTTTCGGTGTAATTTTTCTGTAAATTGAAAACTTCTCTAAAAATAAAGTTTATTATTAGCTATGTGTGTATGTATGTGTGTGTGCATACTGTCTGGAAAGGAGCAGTGGCTGATCTAAGAAGTAAATTCCACAAATACTTATTATGTACTAACTGTGTGCACAGCCAAAAAAGTATAAGATTGTTTTAGTGGCTATTTTCTATTGTTACCAAATCAGAGATTATAAATTTGATTTGTCAGAAAGACTATGTGTTGTTCTAAAAAGTCTTTCAACAGAAGCCAGCTTATTTACAGAGTTCAAAGCTAAATAGAGTTTGTTTCCTTCCTACTAAGTTCATGATGATTGCAATGCTGAAATATAAAGCATCCTCAATTATTCCTTATCTAAAACATGTTCTCCTTCCCCCTAAATAAACAAACCAACCAAGCAAACAAAACAAACAAACAAAAAAAATAAAACCCACCCAACTATAAAAAAAATACCTTAAACATTTGCAAATACATATAAAGTCTCCCACAAATTTTAAAACTCAGAAGCATTCTTTAGGGTGGTGTCCTAATATTAAAATGAATCGGGTTTTATTAATTCATTCACTTCTTAGGGGAGAAATTTATATGTACCAGACAGACATTTTTATCTTTAAATATCTGAAAAACTTTTAAAAATAAAATGTGAAATAGCTCTTTCCTGTAGCAACCATCACAGTATCTCCAATATCAATTTTAGCTGTCACATGAAAACGAGAAAAAAATCTTATTCTCTACCTGAAAGGCCAAATGATCTTTGAAATTTGTGGAAAAATAATTAGAATAATTTCTAAATCACAGTGCCCACATGAAGTGGTTATGTTTCACATATCTATTATTTCAACAATTGAGAGCTTAGATAACCAAGATAACCACAAATACACTCCTGCTTGCTGTTAACTGTAGATGGCAGGAGCCACTCTCTCCACTAGTTTGGTGAATCTCCCCAATCCCAGTTTCTGTTCACTGAAGCATTAATGACAGTAATTTCCCCAAATGTTTTTGAACTGATTTCTCCAATTGGTGGAAGCCCTGTACTAGTAAGGCAAAGATTACAGGATTCTAGAATTCTAGATTTGATCTATAAGAGATTCAGTTTGACTGAATCCCCAAGACCTATACATCTATGTTTTTTATTGGGGGTTAGGTGGCAGAGAGAGAATGAGGCTGGAAAGGAGGTAAATATACTGATGGATCAGTAAAATCCATCATCACTACTAGGGGGATGATTCTCACCGTCCTTGGGAGACTGTCTCAATCAGCAGCACGTTTCACATTTATACCTACTATACAAGTTGCCCTTGTATGTTTTCTTACTATATAAATGAGGATATTTCCACTTCCCAAGAAAAGAGAAATATCAAGTAACAGACCCAAAATTTTAATAAGTATAATACCACTATATTTTCAGAACTTCAAATGTTAATTGAACCACCAGATAAAAAAAGAACAACTTTCAGTAGGGTTATCTTCAAGTGATACTTTCTCAACAATTGACAATAAAGGAAAAAAATTGCCTATTTTTCCATCTGACAACTGAAAGAAATATTTGCTAATACAATAAAGCAAGACATAGTTTTAAAAACCAAAGTAAAATCTAAGGTAATTAGCTATTTCCCTAGATCTAATCCTAGATAGCTTATGGGCAGAGAAAGCCAGTACTTAATGAAAAATTAAAAATTAAGTCCATTTTTTTCTCTCACTAGTATAGAAAGCAAAATACTCATAAAATCGTGAATTTGTTGATTTTACTTCATTTGATTTCATGATAACCTGTAATCTATAAATCTTTAGATTCCAAGTACAAGACATCAATGGTAGCACTATTTTAAGGCAGTTATTCCTCATAACAGCATATATCAAGCAATGACCAGTCATTTATAATGAAACCATTTCCAATATGTTTGAAAAAAATAAACAAATCTTCCAAAATACAAATTAATTTGCACTTCTGAAAATAATTTGCAACATCAGCATGTTACTCACTGTTCTCGGGATAGGTGGAGAAAGAGATCCATTTGACATGTACGGGTCGTTGTTCATATTTGGCATCATTATATACCCAGAGTAACCGGAATAGGAGGGTCCCTTGTTGTAGAGGCCTCCATCTGGATGCTTTCCTGAGAGAATTAAATAAAAAATAAAAAAAACATTCAATGATGCACTGACTTCCCTTTCTATACGTATTTTTCATCTAAAAATCTAAGAGTTCTAAGACAAAAATCAGACCTTACATAAAAGATTTGCTTACGAAATATTGTAAATGCATTATTATGGTCTACTTTAGAGTGACAGTATCTATTCTCTTAAAGGGTTCAGCAGTGAACCAGATGTTTATAAACAACTAAGTGTTGTCCATCTAACTTAATTTGCTATAATACTAACAAACTGGACTAAGAAATACACACACATCAAAGAACATATACAAACCTAAAACTGTAATGTACATATATTAGGTCATCTATCTACACACACACAACATATATTTATATATTTGAAGTTGTGCTCCCCCTTATAGGCAAACTGAAAAATTCTAGTTGTGCTTTTAGATTTCTGAAAGAGAAATATTTTACTATGAGGGAGAGAGTTGTACCTATTATATGGGCAACTACCCAAATTTATGAAGGATTAACTCCAGGAGGCTTGCTACACGTACATCATTCTATCAAAGTAATTTGTGTGTGTTCATTATATAGATTTCTTCTTTTTACTCTGTTTAACTACTTTGTAGCTGGGAAGGAAGACTGGTATAAGCGTTCTTCTCCTGGCTGACATATTGCACATAGGGACACTTCATTCTGGTCAGGCCAATTGTAAATAATTCAAGGAGAACAGAAATGGAGACTAGTCAACAAGGAACCCCTATAGATTACGTGATTCTTTTAAAACCACAGGGACTTCTCCTTTAAAAGTAATATGTAATTTTTAAGGTTTTGAGCAAGAACCAGAGATGGGGAGCATCTGATTATCATGTTTGATATGTGAAGTTCCTATTACAAGAATAAAGTTTTATATTTTTACAAGTTAGAGCCTGCTTTATTGTATTCGCTGCCTGTCCTCTCACAGAAACAAGAAACACCAATAACACCAATTCTGCAAACGAAGACCCATTCAAAACTATTCTTGTTGTAAAATAAACTAAAAAATTCATAGGTGTAGACTATCGTTCTTCATAAGTATGCATGAAAAAATACCAAAGCTAATTATAACTTAAGGTAAAATGAGGAAAAAAGAAAAACTCACTATGGACATTTCCTCTTCCCCAAAGAAACTAGGAGCCAACTGAAATCCAAAGTTCCCTAACTCATTCAAAGACATGTTTTATATGATGTAAATGTATATTAGAGATAAGCAATACATTCCCTGGGTTTCCTTTACCATTTTGTTAAAACAGCGGGGACAGTCTTATCACATCTTGAACACAAATAAAAGTGGCAAAACATATCTATATACCCAAATTGCACATGTTAAATAATGACATTTGTGAAAGTAGACTCCATCATCAGTGTCTTACCTTCATCAGGGTGTTCTCTGGCCTTGTCGTGGTAGGAGTCCTGAGAGGTTTGTGCTTGTCTGGCCACCTAACAGCGCAAATCCCCACCCGCAAAAGAAAGAAAATCACCTTAGAGTCTGTGACAAAAATGACACAAGAATGTGTCCACTGGTAACTTAAAAGAAGAGGTTTAAGTGCAATTCAATCGATCTGTTTAATTAATCTGAGCGGGGTGGGATGGGGTCAAGTAGTGGGGAATGTTTTTTCTTCTTGTATTCAACAAGTATTTTTTAGTGATTATTAGCTACCAGGACTAGATAGCATAATAATGATTTTAGTAATCATAAAAGCAATAACAATACAGTGAATTTGGGGATGATCCACATATTGCTCTACTCTGCTGTGTCCTAAAACACATCAAGGCTACTGGGAGGCCTAATATGATAGGATTTTGAGTTAATGGGGTTGATTGTTCTGATAGCTTCTTCAATCACTGTTCGCTTCAATCAGAGCTGATTAAAAGCAGACTGAAATATCATTTTGCAACTGAAAATGACATTTTAACATAAACAAGTCAACCACACACAGATGGGGTTCTAAGGCCAGTGCCCTGAGCACCAGCAGGAGCTCCCCTACAAGGACTACTTACCATGGCTGGCTGTGTTCATGTTTACAAGAGAAAAGTAGAACTGTTTTGTGGTTAAAGGGAGAAAAAGTTGAGAGCTCAGTTATAGACATCTAAAAGATAGTTCAGCTAATATCAATTCTGGTAACCACCATCCACCCAGACTCAACCACGTGTAAATCAGTGGTTATTACCCATTTACCATCTTTCTTGAGCCTGCCCATTCCCACTTTCCCACCACTGCAAGATTAACAGAGCCTTAATTCCTGGGTTTTCGGCTTCAAATGCAGCGCCCTTCTCCCCAGATTAGAAAAGTGTAGAAAATATGGAGTGGCAAAATGTATTTATGGACTAAGAAGGACAAGCAAAAATGGGTAGAAAGAAAAGAGGCTATTCTACAAATATGAGCGTTTGGCAAAAAGAGTATTTTGGATGTTATTTGGTTCCTTGGACGTGTGTCCTCCCAGCGACCCCCTCCCCCACTATACAGAAAGTCACAAAACTTTTTCGTGGGGTTGGATGCACCCGGGCGACACCCCGACCCCCCCCCCCTCAATTGGCATGTTGGAATAAAAGATAGCAGTTAAAGAAAACCCTTGCGTTCTCTTCAGAACCCAGGCCCCCAGTCTTCCAAAACGTGTACTCACCCCTGCCATTTGGGTAGAGAAGGGAACTCAGGTGTTCTTAAACATGTTGTTTAAAACCCGAAATTTCCCCGCCCCTAAAACCACACACTTTCTTTTTAGAGGCAGAAGGATGCCATTTAAGGGAAAAGGGCATACCCTCCAAGTTTCTTTGGAGGGAAAATGGGTCAGTGAAATCATCTTTGTGTAAGGACCATTCTCCCGGATTTCCTCCAAAGGGTTTCCCGTTGTTGAACTAGAGTAGCCAGTGAAGTGTCGGATATCAGAGTCCATCCGCCCCCGCCCCCGCCCCCACCCCGGACCCCCGGGCCAATTTGAAGCTCTTGGCGCAGCCAGAAATAGCCCTCCAGCCGGGTCCAGCTCCCAGCTTGCTCTCGCTGGCACCCACGTGTCTCTATTTACTCTACTCGGGTTACCAGCGCTATCGCCCGCAGCAGGCCAGGAGATCTGATAAAGCGCCTTCCACCCTCCCCTGAGTGGTGCCCTGGCTTCCGCCGCATCTCTCTTAGACTTGCTTTTCTTCTGCATAGATTTCGGGTCTGATGCGGGCCCAAATTAACCCAAATACAAGCGTGCCCCTCCCTCCCTCC
>JAQZBX010052888.1:0-19019 GCA_029593785.1 Cabassous unicinctus | reverse complement strand
GATTTAAAAATTTTTTTTATAAAATATGCCCAAGAAAAATTAGGCAATCTTATGCAATCTTCTTCCACTAGTCACAACTCAGTGGAAATGGAAAAGGCTGATTTCAGTGCCCTTGGTGGTTAAATGACCATCACCAAAGCCAATAAAACTAGAACTGCTTTAACGAGGAGTTGATGTTTCTTTATACTTCCCCACCTTTAGAGAGTACAAGGAAATCTTCCTCTATTGGTATTCTATAAGTATGTTTTTTTTTTTTTTAACAAAGAGCAATATTGGGGAATAATGTAGAGAATTAAAAAGTTTCAAGTATTTTTCTTTCTGCCTCTTAATGCAAGTAAATTTTTCTTAATAAAGCTGTTAACCTCTTCCTATCTGCCTCTCTGTACTGTATTAAAAAAATTAAGACATCTGCCCTTCTACAAAGAGCAAAGTGATTCTGAAAGAAGGAATTTCACCTAAAAATGATGACATACTATTTTAGGGACCCCTTGCATGTAATCTGTCTAGTAATGCAAATTGTTGTCTGTCAGTCTTGTGCTGGTAGATATTTTCGCACCATTCAGAAATTTTGCATTTCTTATCTGTAATATTGAGATGTTAATACATCGATTAATTAGCAGACACTTGTTATTTTTAAAATAAAGATGTCCAAAGCAACGATGTACATTTTATTAGAGAAGTTGTAGGTTTACAGAAAAATCATGCAGAAAACACAAAGTTCCCACTTACTGCCCCTCTCCCCAGTTTTCTTTATTATTAACACTTTACATTAGTGTAGTACCTTTGTTACAGTTGATGAAAGAATATTATTATAATTGTACTTTTTAAAATATATATTAGTTTTTAATAAAAACTTCAAAAGCAATTATGCATTATTAACAATGTTTTAATCTTTTCTCTCTAGGGTTGTTAATTTGAAAGTATGAAACAGATCTCTTTGCAAAGGCTATTTTTGACACATTTGTTATCTGTAAGACCTGACCATGTGATTAAATCAAACATAACTCAATTTGAAAGCCAAATATTGCTTCTAAAACAAGCTTCAGGAGTCTCTTCTCAAAGATAAATTTTATTTGGTGAACTTTCTTAGAAATACATAATGTTCTTTTAATCTGTGGCTTGCTTTTCAGTTGTCTGCTGTTATGAAGTGACTAAATATTTGTTTTTCCAGTTGAACTTAAAAAAAAAAATCTCTGGTAAATTTGTTTCCTTTAACAGAAGGGTCAATGTAAAGTGGGAAAAAAGTGTATTTATAGTTGCTTTCCTTTTCTTTATGCCACCCACCTTTCAGGCATAGCCTGTTTCCCTACAAATGTCTCATTTGCTATTTGCTGCTGGATGTTTTGTTCTGGTGGAAGCTGGTGGCCACAGTTTCAATTCTGAGATCAGCCTGAATGTTTTCACATCAAAAACGACATGACTGAAGTGGTAGTTTGAAACATTTATGGACCCCAGAAAAGAGCATGTCCTTAGAGCTACTCCATTTCTATGGGTGGGAGCCTATTGTATGTGGGGCCTGTTGATTAGATTATTTCAGTTAAGGGCCTTTTGATTAGGTTGCTTCAGTAGGGCCTGACCCAGGGTGGGTGGATGGCTAAGGACAGAGACACACAGAAAAAGCCAAAGGAGCAGAGAGAGAAACCCATGAAAGTAAGGAGCTGAAATCAGCAGAACCTGGGAGAGAGGAAGCTAGAAGCTGGAAGCAGTGAAACTCAGAAGAGAAGGGACAGACCAACAGATGCCTCCAGGTGCCGGACTTTGGGTAGAAAGTATCGCCTGATGATGCCTTGATTTAGACACTTTCACAGCCTCAGAACTGTAATAAATCATCATTGTCAAAACAAATAATTTCTGGTATATTGCTTATAGCAGCTTTTGCACATGAAAACAGCTGAGAAGGAGAGAAAGAACCTCAAAGTTCACTTCAGTCCAACAGTGTCTTGGGCTTTACAGATTGGAGCACATAGGTACAATAATGGCCATGTCTGTTTTGCTCTCTCTTTATGAAAAAAGAATTGGAAGAAACATTAGGGATGGGAGGCTAGTTTAGCATTGTGATGGCAAAAAGATTGAGCCTACAAAAATGAAATGAAATAAAACCTAACCAAGCAACAACAAAAACAAAATTGGCAAAGTGGGTAGTCATTGCCTTACATGGACCAGACATGATTCATCGAAACTCTTTTGCTTTTCTTCCAGCAAAATTGAGTTTGTTTATTTTTGCAACATTTCTCTATGATGTCAAGTAAAAGGAGACTCTTTAGGGACTTCTGTAAGATTGCTAGAATTGCTTCACTGCATTCTAAGTTACACATTAGAATGTAAATCACTGTGCACAAGGGGAAATGGATGGACACACCATTTGCAATGTCATATTGAAGGAAGAAAACAATAAACAATATTTTGGGTTACTAATGAGCTCAGGAAGAACAAGTGCTTATATGGAAGCAATATAACAGCACGAGGCTCCCCCCCACCTTCATCAACCTTGAGAACGTGATGTGAGAGGTCATACTTCTAGCTTTGGAACTCCAGCTCCCTAGTTTTTGTCCTCCCCATAAATGACTAGTCACAGGGACAGGGATTCTGGAGCACAGGTGTGCTGGAGCTGGCTTCTAAGAGCTTACATGAGCCAATTGTGAGCATCTCTTCCCAACTTCTAATTCAGGAATATCCTTTGGTTCTTTGAAATTGACCATTAGGAGAATATTTACTCCATGGAAGTTGCCAAATACTTCAAATCAGAGGTTGACTTCTGGAGAGCCAGTTGTTAACATTTACCAGCATGCCGTGTCTTCTGAGGCAAGGGTGTCCCACCTTCCTGCCAGAGCTGACTCCACCCTTGTGGGGTTGTGCCCTGGCCTGTCTTCTGCCTCCTCCTCAGATTAGACCATCCCTGGTTTCTCTTTCTCTCCACTACCTCACTGGCTCCTTCTGTCCTGCCTGTAAACACACCAACTTTTCTCATCCCTAACAAACAAAATAAACCAATAAGATAAAACCTCTTTAGTTGGGTTATACATTCCTTGAGGGCAGGATTGAGTCTTGTGCATTGTTGCATCGCTAACTGCTAACGATGACTGAAGCACAGTAGGCACCCAGTAAATGTTTTTTGGACGGATGAATGGATCCATGAATTCCTTCTTTTTGAATTGCCACTCTCCCCCCCCCTCTTTCTTTGCTGCTCAACTCCTTTCATGAGTATCATCCCAACCACCTGCTACTGAACCATTTGAAAACTGGCTTACTCCTTCAATGCTGATGTAATGACATCTTTAGAGGCCACAGAAAGCTTTTAACTTGCCAAATCCAATAGCCATTCTCAATAAGTGTGGTTGGTTGAATGAATTTCCCATGTTCATTAATCTCTCTGCAGATTGGGTGCTGTGAATTATTCCCTTCTTTCTGAATGTCCTTTCTTGGCTTCCATTACTTAGCTCTTTTCTAGCTTTTTCCTAATCCTCTTACTGTTCGTTCTTGTGCTTTTGGCTATTTTATCTTTCTTCTTCAGTCCCCCATATTTTCAATGTATGCTCCTCAGTCCTGTTCTGCCCATATACCTTCCACATAGACCACTTCTGGACACCTCAATCCTGGTACTTCTAATTAAGAAGGAAGAGTATTTTCAAAAAGACTCTATTTTCAAAAAGCTCTGAAGCTGCCTCTGATGCTCAGCCAACCTATACTCCAGTGGCAGAGGGTCAAACAAGGGAATGGGTAAGTTGTTATTTGTGATTGTCTCTCCACTAGACTGTGAACTTGTGGGATGAAACCCATCATGTGTTAATGCTTAGCTCAGTGATTGGCACCTGGAAGGAACTTGGTTAGTGCTTGTTGGATGGATGAATGTGTGGGTGGAAGGTTGAATGAATGGATGGATGAAGGAACTATTGGCTGATGAATAGATTTGAAGGGCAGCTTGAGTTAAGATCTTGGAAGGAGAAAAATACTAGTGGAACTTCTCAACTCCAGAGGCAAGTTATTTAACATTTCTGAGCTCTTAACCATGTGCCCAGGGTGGATATAAAGATGAGGACACTCTCCCTACAGCATAACTGTCCAGAGTACACTCTTTCCTCTATTTTGTCTACCTTGCATTCTCTCCACCCCATCTCTGTCCACTGAAATACCAACTTCTCATCGTATACTGATTCCTCTGCAGAGGCACTGGCATTACATGAAGCTAGATAGATGGGTCTGTGCTTTTTTTTTTTTTTTTTTTTAACCTCTCTTAGGCCCCTCACCACATTCTGCCTCTGATCAGACATTTAACTAACAGAACAATCCCCCATCACACTCTTTATTGGGAGCAGGTCCTACATCACCTCCAGTACCTTGGCATTCAACGCATGTATAGACAGCGATAGATCACTTATCTTAATAATAGTTATTTATTGCCCAAGTCTTAGATTTAGTTTTGTAAGTAGGGAGATTTATGGGCTACACTAATTTCAAGCAGATACTTAAAAAATGTTAGAACCAAAGAGTGTATTCAGCATGTGTGTTTGGGCATGGATGCAGATGATAAAAGATTTGAAAGTGATTCCCTTGACTATGGACACTCTATTGTAGAGGATCCTTTTGTTGCCGGTAACCAAAAATCTCAATTCAAAATAGTTTATTTAATAAGGAAAATTCTTCCAATATTACAAAAAGTCCTGAGGTGAGGTGTCTTCAGGGTTGGCTAATTCTGCTCATTGTCACCCTAAGTAGAAACTCAGGGGCTTTCCTTCATTTTTCCCCAGATATGTTTTGGTCCTGAGGCTGCCTTCACTCAAGGTCCTGAGATGGCAGCCACGGTTCCAAGTGTCGCACAGATAGGACATTATCTTGTGCTTCTCTTCATCAGCCAAGAGACTTTCTCCCAGAATCTTCTAGCTCACTTCCCCAAGTGTTGGATTGACCAGCATCATATCACATGCCCATTCTGGGCACACTTGGGGTCTTTCTGCAAGGGAGAAGAGAGCACTCGTGGTGTCTGCTTTATGGGGCTCTGCGTCAACAAAGGCTCCTCCTCGACTGGGTCTTCCATGACTGTGGAGATGGCTGTGCCCGTCCTGCCCGTGGCGCTGCCGGTGGGCACAGGGCTCCTCTCAGGAAAGGTGCTGCTCACCCAAGGTCCAGGCGCTGGAGGCAGTTCTCCTGGACACTCCAGTAACTGGCCTCAGTTTACGAGGTATTCACTATTGCTGGCACATGGTGGTCAGGAATATTTGTTCGTAGAGAATGACTGTCTTGTCCAGCGTTTTTGGGAAGTGAGGAGGTCACACATCCTTGAATATAACAGCACCTTGCATTTGTCCCTGTGGCCCTGTCACAAATGCTGTCTTGTTTGACTTGCACTACTTTTCTACGAGTTAGTCTCTCTTATCCACAGTTTTCATATGAGAAAACAGGCTGAAAGAGGCTCTCCTGGCTGCTGGTGGGTCAGTACAAAGCTCCATCTCCAAGCCCTGTGTTCCTTCTGCTACACCACAGCTGCTTTGGCGAATTGAGCGTATCCTTCAGGTGCTCAAATGTGTTTGGTTTTAGCCATTTTCAGTGGGAATTTTCTAACAGTCACATGCATTCGTCTACCTCTCAAAACACAGGGTAGGAAGCACACTTGAACCCGGGGCTGGGGCGGTGCAGGGATTTGTACATGTGGCCAGTGGCAGGCCTGGGGAGGGGTCGTCACTAGGTCCGTGGCTCCTGGGCTCCTGCTTTCCCTGGTTGCTGGCTCAGGGTGTCCCAGGGGCTGCTGAGCTGGGTGGAGCTGGCTGTTCCCAGACCAGAGTTTCGAATGGCTGTATTCCTTGAGTTCTTGAGTCTGGTTTGCATAACTTTCTGACGTTTTGCTCTAATTACAGCTGTTGCCTCACGTGCCTGGTTCTGTGCCTTCCTCTGGCAAAGCTTGTCTCTCCAGACTTCATGACATCTTTTTGGATCCTTTGTGGCTTCTCAGCTGTGTTTGGATAATTGAACTTGTCAGATAAATGCCCTCTGGATAAATGAAATATTAATAATGCTCTAACACTAATTTAAAAAAATACATATCGTGCGCGTTTTTTAGAATCCTCGCTGGGCTTTATCCTTGTCTTTAACTAGGGTCCAGCAATGTCACAATCGTAAATCAAGTTATTCTTTCGGCATAATTTAGTAGAGGATTTGGCACAAAAACATACTATAGGATGACAGACGATGGGAAATCTTAGCCCCGTGCAGCCATTGGAAACTAAACACTATTTTAACCACTTGTCCATGGAAAGCATTTAAGCAAGGAATAATTAATACTGGCTTTTGGCTTTAGAGAAGGAGACATTTGGAAACCCCTCCATTAAATCAGGATTTGTGCAGTCTCTCGAAGGCTCTGGTGCGCCGTCAGCCTCCCCGTTCCTGCCGAGTATCGTGGCCCTGAGCGGGCAGGTTGCCACTCCTCTGTCAGGAGGCAAAAGCAAGAAGCTGCTGTGAAGAAAACACTTTGAAGAGTATGTTTAGGGTTATACAATTATCTTTATTTAGGTTTTTATCTGATTAGGAAGACAAATATTCTTGGTTTTGAAGTTTTGGAAAATACACAAAACTATAAAGAAGAAAATGAGAATCTCCCGTAACTCACAGGGGCACCCAGAGGCCACTCCTGCTAGCGTTTTGGGGCAGCTCTTTCAAATCGTCCTCCTTCTTTCTCTCTTTCCTCTTTTCTCTCATCCGTCTATATTTTTCCTCTTTGCAGTAGTGGAATCCTATTATGTATGTGGTTTTGTATCCTGATTTCCCCCCCAAATTATTATGTTTTAAGTATTTTCCTAATCGTAAAAAACACTTTGCTGCGACTGTGGGGCAATTTGGATTGAATGTGTCCATGCAGAGGCACCGGAGGTTTCAGGTGGAGCTGGCCGGGCACCGTGAGTGAGGTGGGAGGGTCAGCTGACCTGTGGAACTATTTATAAACGGTTTTATTTTGCCCATTACAAATATTGATTTTGATGCAATACTTAAAACACTTTCTAATTTCAAAATATTTCCAACTGAAACAGTTGCTATTCAGAATTTGTCATGTTGTGAGGCTTCTGTTTAAATATAATAGTTTGGGATTGAATATTTCACTTGGAAAGTTGCGTAAGTACAGAAATTCCCATATATCAAAAAAAAAGAGAGAGAACGCGAGAGATTGGATTTGGATTAGAGCTGCGTAGCTGCGTCACCAGGCATAGTCTAAGAAAGATTTAAAAATATACTTTTAGTTTTGTAGTATTCTCATCTTTTGAAAGTATTCTCAGAGCATTTACAAATTAAAAGAATTGTTTCTTATCCTGAGACTAAAACAATGGGTTTATTACAGTTCTCAGGATGTTTTATAAACTTCTCTGTTCTTTGATTTGAGCAGAGAAAATTGCTGAAAGAACAATCTGGGGAAACCATTATTACTAAAGGTGGGGGCTGTGAGGAACGGAAAACATTTTCAAAATATTTTCTTTGCAAAAGTATACGTGTGCTTCAGTGCGGCAGCTCAGGCTCGACCTGCATTGCTTTCCTAATTTTTGCTTCATAATGTTGAGAGGAGTAGAATGTCGCCCCCTCCCCCCTTTTTTTTCCTAAGGGAAGGGTTTTAAATTCTTTCCCCTTTTAGGATAGCAGTTAATAATGTGTAAGAAATGGATTTGACACTAAATGCACAGTTGATCCTTGGTATTGATATTTGGAAAAAAATAAGGTATAATATATTTTGATTCCTTTTCAGGTTGTTCCAAGATCTTTGGAGACCCAGGAAAAGCCCCTTTGACCAAAAGCAAAACAAATGACTCACAGAGAAAAAAGATGGTAGAACCACGGGCAGTTAAAGGTAAAACAGAAAACAACTGATCCCACCCCTGCTAGTCATGAATGTTTAAAATATACGAATGTGTAAATATGTTGTATTGCTAATATTTGGATATTTGTGGTTGCAAACCTTTAAACCCCATTTCTTGAGTCCTTTGCTAGGCTTTGAGGGATTCTGTTGGCTCCACATGATCCCACAGCACTCTTCTGAGTAAAATGACCCTCTCCCCAGAATTGCGCCTGTTCCGGCTCCCAACACCAGACAGTTGTAAAAACTCACTGATTTATAAAAACTGTAGTCATCATAGCTCTTCCTTTTTTTATGGCCTTCTACTTCCTTCTGCCCCTTCCAGAAGGACAGCAGACCTGTACTTTTATGATATTTATATTTTATTGTCATACTACAAAGTTCAGTTTGTAGTTATTTTATAGTTATTTTTACTTGAATTCAATTCAAACCTCATTTCAAGGGCCACACACAGGAAATGCAGCTCTACACTCATCAAGCATGCATTATAAAAAAAAAAAGGTTGGATGATCTCAGCACTTTATCTCCAAAACACGTCCCTTCGCTAGCTCCTCAGGAGAGTCAGACTTCTGAGAAAAACATTCCAGGGACTGGCAGAGTTCTGGTGGTGTCCACGTAACTTAAAAGAGTCTCTCCTTTGCCAAAGTTAAGCCAGCGGAGCTTATTAAAAGGATCTCTTTTCTGAGACGGGCTTGCCACCTGTGGACCTGCGCCTGGGAGGCGCCTCGAGCAGGGTAGGTGTCCAGTAAGAAATATCGTCATTAAATTGGACCTGGTGTTTGAGGCCACGCCCCTTCAGTGGCCGCCAATCTTCTTCAGTTCAAACATCTGAGCAAGTCCCTCAACAGATGTATTTTCATTTGTTTGGGAAGATGACACATACTCCTGAAGAACTTCTATTTCTTATTTTCAGAGAAATGTAAAAGGCCATTTGACATCTCATACTTTCTCCCGCTGCTCCCTGCCTGTCCTGCTTATCTGGGGCGAGTTGGCACCAGGTTGGGACCAGGGCGAGGTAAGCGGGCACCATATTGAAGGAGGCGCTCGCTCTCGGGGTCCGACCATGCGTGGGCACGAGCCTGAGAAGGCGTGTCTCCTTAAGTCATGTGCCCGGGTGCCCGGCTGGCCTCCGTCTAGCGCTGGTCACCCTGTGCGCCCCTGAGGAGACCAGAGCTGGGCGCTGGGCGGCCCGGGCCTCCCCAGTTTTAAGGCAGGCTTTTGCTGGTAAAAGACCATTTCCCCGACACCCACTCTCCTGGAACCGTGTGCCTAGGGACCACCTCACTCAGTGAATGGGTTCATTGTAATGAGTTTGCTTAGAGCCACATTACTTAAAATGTCTTCACTTAATGACCGGTTAGCGTCACATCTGAAATTCCCTTATTAAAATGAAGGACATTTATAGTCATTTGACAAAGTGTCCTTACGAAAACTAGCAATAAATAATTCTCAAGGCTGCAACATTTTGCACACTATCAAAATCATCCTTTTGGGATATTTTTTCTTTATTAATGATTGATACTTATTAAGTGCTTACTGTATACCTAGCACTGTGAGAGGCTTCTTCGGGATAATTTAATTTAACCCTCACAAAAGCCCGATGGTATGGGTGGGGGAGCTGCTCAAACTGGTTTAACTCAGGTACTAACCAGTTAGAATAGAGGCTGGCTAAATTTCCATTCACACCCGTGTGAACCCCTGAAGCCTGATTTGGAGTAAATAATACTATCCCCATTTTACAGATGTGGCCTTAAGGCTCCCAGAGGACAAACTGTCCTTGTTTAGGTCTCCAAGGAGGAAAGTGGCAGGTCCTGGTTCCATCCTAGCCTGTCACCTGTGCTCCCATCCCGCACCGGCCGGGACGTGAGCAACGAGAGCCCTGCCCTGGTTGCCTTCCAGAGCCTGCTCTTGCCTCTCCAGCTGCACCCACTCCCCATGCCATCCCGGGAAGCCGGAGTTCCTGCCCAGCTGGCCTGAGCCCCTTCAGGGCCAGCAAAGCCTCTTTCCCAGGCTCCAGCCCCTCCAGCAGATACTGGCGGTGCTCCCTGGGTGGCTAAGGGCAGCATGGCCTGGGGTGCCCACGTCTGTTTGGAAGGCCCCTGCATCCAGGGCAAGACTGAGTTTGGGAAGAGAAGAGAGGTAAGCATTGCAGGCTGCGGGCCTCCATTTATACACTCTTGCCCCAGCCCTCTTCTCTTAACCGTTTTGCAATACTGACTCCCTAATTACAAAATATTTCCTTTCCTTTCCATGCTTTGTGCCAGTCCACACTTTATGCAATTATTGCTAAAGTAACCCAAGTCAAGTATTTGTTTCTGTTTAGTAAGACGTTGGCACTTTGAAAACAAGAACAAAGAAGGGCAACCAGTACAATTCTGTTGAATGCCAATGCATTTTATTTTTCAAGCTACCCAATTATAAAATAATGCTGGATGATGAAACACAAAATTATAAACATATGCATTACCCAATGAATTTATTTTAAGAAGCAAATATTAAAAAAGGGTTTTCAGACAACTTAGATAAAAGTTCTTCAAGGGTTCAAAGGCAGGTAAGATAGAAAGTGAGACTCCCACGTGTGATGTCACGCTACCACATCATTCATCAATTACTGAATCTTTGAAAAATCTGTATTTAAAAAGTAAAATTAAAAAATTAAATTAGAAGTGTCCCAATCCATGAAATGCCTCCCAAATGGTAAAAACACCAGGGCTCCCAGATGACTGCAGAAACACTCAAAGAGATGGGTGGTGGCTGGACTGGCATTTTCTTGGTCTTTGAGGAGGTAGGTGACAGTACCACTCACAGTGAAGGCTCTGTGAATCCCTTTGGTTGATGATGATCTGGTGGTGGTGGTTTAAGAAGTTCATATGCCTTGGCCTCTCACGTGGGAGAGATGGGAGGAATTTTTGTCCTCTGCTCCCTTATCTTTCTGCCAATCCACCAGGTTCGGCTTCTCCCTGCTTGGTGGCATCTCCTTGGCCACCTGCTTGAATCGGCTCTCTCCTCCTCTGTGTGCTGTCCACGCCCCACATTTGAGCTTCCACTGGCTGCCTGCTCTCAGGACTGACCTCGTTGTATCTGCATGAATTGTTTCCCCATTTCGATCCCTCAAGGATAAAGACAGTGGATAGGGACTGTGTGGTGTCTGGAATCTATATATTTCCTTCCCTGTTTGTATTATACCTTGAAAGTACCCCCCAAACTTTCCCATACAAGGCATGAGACACAAACGGTTGTTTATTAAGTTTGTGGCTTGGTCATAGGCTGAGTGGCTGCTGTAACCTTTCTGATGTTTCTCTGGTCTTGAGACGTGTGAAGGGATGTCCAGAATGCTGAGTCTGTTTCAATATTAGGAATCCCTAGAAGGTTGGAAGTGTCTATCATGTGAAGTGAGAATTCTGCTGCTCCTGGGAAGGGCTCTGAGACTCCCACAGAGTCTTCTCGTAGAGGGTTTCTTGGTTCCCCTCCAGCTCCCAAAGTCTGAGAGTTGCTTATTTTGTGGGTAGGATCAATGTTTGTGATCAAGCATCTTAGTTGGATGGAAACAGTATGTATGTGGGTTGGAACAAAGTTAGACAGTCATCTTTGAAATTCCTGTTTGAGTCTCTTTTATCTCTCTGGCCGGAAAGGTTTAAGAGGAATCTTGGTAACCTGATTATTCAGGGCATAGAGTATGTATCAGTTATCGATTGCCACAAAAATGCTGTGTAACAAACACCCCAAATCTCAGTGGCTTAAACAGTAAGCACTTAATAGTCCATGAGCCTGTGGGTTAGCCAGCCAAGCTGGTTGTGGCCGAGTAGTCACGGTCTTGCTGGGCCCACTCACATTTCTGGGGTTTCGGCTGTCTGTCAGATGATCCAGGATAGACTTGGCCAGGCGATTGGAGCAACTTGGCTCAGCTCCATGGGCCTCTCATTCTCCCGCCTGCTGGCCTGGGCATGTTCCCATGGTGGTGGAAAGTTACAGGAATATAAGTGGAAACACGTCAAGCCTTTTGAGACTTAGGCTTGGAAGTGGCATGTTGAATGTCTGCCATGTTCTTTGGCTGAAATGTCACATGGGCAGCCCAAATTCAAGAGTTGGGGAAACAGATTCTACCTCTTTAGTGAGAAGAACTGCAAGGTCACATGGCAAAAGGCACAGATACAGGGGAGAGTGGAGAACTGGAGCCATCACTGTCATGTACTGCAGTGTGACAATAAAACAAAAGCCACTTAGTCTCTCTCCTCTCTATGTGTCTAAAATACCTACAGGGTGTTTCAATTATACGGGTAATAAACACTCCAAAACCCAGTAGTCTTTAAACAACAACCAGTTTACTATTTCTCATGGTTCCACTATTGGCTGGACTCAGCTGGGCAGTTCTGCTTTGTGGATGTCAGCAGGGACTGTGTCATCTGGGCGATAACTAGTCTGAGGCATCCAATGCAGTCCTTTGCAGGGTGCTGGCCGTCTGCGGGGAGCACGGGCTGGGGCTGTCCCCGGAGAAACTCAGTTCTCTGCCATAACCCTCTGCTTTTCAGGACGTGGCGATTGGGTTCCAAGCTTCAGGAAGGGGAAGTGTCTTAGTTTCCTGGCTGCTAAGATGAATACCGTACAATGGTTTGGCTAAAACGACAGGAATTTATTGGCTCAAGGTTTTGAGGCCAGGAGAAGTCCTAAGGCTGGGTGTCAGCAAGGCCATGCTTTCTCCCTGAGGACTGTGGCGTTCCGGGGATGCCTGCTGGCGATCCTTGGGACCTTGGCTTTCCTGTCACATGGCAGTACACAGGGTGGGGCTTCTCCTTTCTCCTCCAGGCTCCATGGACTTCCCACTTCTGCTCCTCTCATGGCTTTGTCTTCATAAAGCCTCAGAAATGGGATTAAGGCCCAGCCTCATCCAGTTGGCCACACCGTAACTAAAAATCCCACCTTTACAAGGCCCTGTTTACCATGGGCTCATACCCACAGGAAGGTATGGAGATTAAGAACATGTCTTCTTCTGGGGTCCATAACTCAACCTACCCCAGGAAGCTTCCAGTCTTCTTAAGGCCTGGGCCTGGGACTCCCAGAACACCCCTTCTGCCACGTTTTTGAAGTCAGAGGTAGTCACGGGTCATTCCGGATTCAAGGGAAGCAGGACAGGTTCCCAATCTCGATGCTCCCACAGCGGCAAGTGTGGGCGAGAGGGGAGGAAGTGGGTGGAGTGAGCTACCCAGAGGGTCTACCCAAACGTGTAGGCTGAACACATGTGCATTCCTAAGGGGGGGACCATGCATTCAGTGTTGCCAATTTCTTTTGTCAGGAAGGCTCAGGGATGAACCTGCTCTGGCTTACTGCCCCCAGGAGCAGAGGTATGTGTCCCTGGGGTGACTGGTGGCTTCCAGGGAGGCTGTCTGGGGGAGAAGAAGGATTCCTGTGCCCGAGGAGCCCATCCCAAAGACACCTCTACCCAGGCCCCGTCCCCTCCCAGGCCCAGCTCTCGTTAGCATGCCGAGAGCATGGCTTGCCTTCAACTGTTCCCCAGTTTGACTTCAAGACAGCTCGTCATTCCTTTTGAAATTTTAGTAACCATGATCCCCCAAAGGGACTTGCATTAGGCCTCGAAAAAAAATTGCATACTTTCCAAGACCTACAAATGTGGCTATGGTAAAAAGCAATGCCTGAGTTTCCAAGTTTGTCATCGCCTTGGCCAGCCAAGCTCCCCCGGTGTGTGGAGGACCCCAGGAGCCCTGGAGGGGGCCAGACACTGAGCCGTGCAGACCTGGCGGGGAGCCGAGCTGCGTTGGAAGCGGAGGCGTTTGTGCCATGAGAGTTGGGAAAGGTGGAACACAAGTGCAGTCAGGGCTCCTGTGCGCGCTTCGGGGTATCTCTGGAATTCTGTGTCCAGCAGCAGACTTGAAGGGCGGCTTTTGTGCCTCTAGTTCTCTCGTCAAGCTGTTTTTCTTTCTTGGTTTGCTACTGCTAAGAGCCATTGGCTGGCTCTATGAAGGAGAAGACAACACCAAATGATAGTCGAAAAAAGAAAGTGATAGCACTTAAACCTAAATTAGAAAGGCATTTTTCTTGCCGGAACACAGCTGGTGGGTGAGTGCCACGGTGAGGCAGAGCCCGGGTGGGTTTGATCCCTGGAGGCTGGAGCCCTGGAGGGAGGCCCCCCGCTGATGACCAGTGGGAGGGGTCACCATAGGACCCAGCTGCGGCCGGAACTGAGGCCAAGCAGGGAGGGGGGCTTGATGGGCAGATGATGGCAGCAGGAGGTGCTGGGAAGAAACACCCTTACCCCCTCTCCTCTTGCCCCTGGTCTCCAGGTGGTGCCACACTGACCAAACTTGACAGCTGCTCAGAGGCCAGGCAGGGCTGCTGAGCTGGTCTGTAGAGCAGGGCTGGGGCTGGGGGCTGGGGCGTGGGGAGGGGCAGACAGAGAACAGCCAGATTTGACACTTGGTCATTCTAATCGAGGAATAGTTGCAAGATACATTTATTTCCCGGAGTATGGGCACTCTTAAATTGAATTCATTAAAAAGCTTAATATAACAACAAATCTTCAAAATACGGGCCAAAGCCTGTTAAATGTGTCTTGGAGTCAGACAGAGCGAACTGGTTCTGTTGCTTATTAACTAGGGACACATCGATACTGCCCGAGCCTCGATGTCCTCGTCTGGACAAGGGAATGACAGCCTCTCAGAGTCGTGTTCAGCATGAAATGAGAAACCCCGTATGGGAGCCCTTAGCCCAGGGCCTGGCCCACGAGCCCTCGATGAACGGTAGCTGTGCTTTTTATTTTTTTATTAAGACTCTAACAGTGAAGCTTCAAACAATGGGTCGATGGCATTGGTGTTTGGTAGGAATGTCAAAAGTCGCATTTTCTTAGTATAAAAGAAAAAGGTCTCCTTTTAGTTCTCCCTTGCAGTGAACTCACAGGTGCTGCCTTTGTAAAGTGGTCTGTGTAGAATGCATCTGACGTGGGCCAGCTTGAGACAAGGAGAGGTTCGGATTCCTCTCAGCTCGTGACGTGGGGATTCTGTAGGGGCCACAAGTAAGTGACATTCCCAGCGGAAGGGAAGCAGCTCTCCAGGCACGTCATCGACCCCACGCACCTAAAGGTTGTTAGGTGGAAGACACATTTAATGCAACACTGAGACTTTTTTTTTTTTTAACCATTAAAAATTGTTTTCGGTCCTAATGGAAAATAAAACAGAAATGCAGTTTATTATTGTGTGTGTTGGCCCTTTTTGTCTTCCAGCTGCTGCCTCAGGTTCTAAACGGCTGGTAAATGAGTTGGTCTATTGGAGGACATGATTCAGGCTGTCCCGGACCCAGCAGCTCATATCCAGGTAAATTCCTCCTGGGCTGGATTTCTATGGGTGACAGCCAACGCCTCCGTTAATGCAGGGGTCAGCAAACTGGCCTGTGGGCCGCATCCTGCCCGCCGCCTGCCCATGAGCTAAGAATGGTTTTCACATTTTGCAATGGTTGGAAAAAAATCAAAAGAAGAGTAATATTTCATGACAGATAAAAATGATATGAATTTCAAATTTCAGTGTCTAATAATAAAAGTTTTACTGGAACACGGCTGTGTGCATTTGTTTCCATATTGGCTGGTGCTGCTTCCACACTTAATGGGCAGAGTTTGGTAGATGTGACAAAGACGGGATGGCCTGCAAAGCTGAAAGTATTTACTCTCGGGCCCTTTACAGAAAAAGTTTGCTGACCCCTGAGTTAATGTATAAAACCACAACCAGAGTCTTCGGTCTTAATTCCATCTCCTTTACACTCACCTGGAATTGCCTAAGAAGAGACCAGAAGCTAAGTGGTTGGGTTTCCAATGTTCAAACTCTGGTTTTCTGGGCAAGCCAGCATTTCAGCAGCTCATCACCTGCCTTACGAACGCTCGACGGTGGCTCTTGAGGTGAGAGGATAAGGAAGCAGGACTTGTGCCAAGGCAAGTCCATGAAATGAATCTGACCCACTTACTTCAATACTACCCATACATGCAGGTTATAGCCGTAGAGTGGAAATGAAGTCGTGGTTTTAATACATTTGATACAAATAAAAGTTACAGGGAAAAGTGGGGCTTGAGCTACGGTCATCCTGTGGGCAGGCTACATCTGTGCTGTTTAGTTCTGTTATCTACACTGGCTAAAATAGTGGACTATAAATGGCCAGCTCTTCACTTTCCCCATGTAAATTCATTTTCCTGAAGTGTCTTGGTATGTTTTACCAATTTGTCTTCTTTGCCTAAAATATTTATTGAAAATGGAAATGTGCTTATAATTGAAAGGAAGGCTTCTAGTACGAAAAATTTACCTTTTTTTTTTAAACTAAAATCTAAAATACCCTCCAAAATCACATGCACATACATACACATTTCAAAAGGAATACATTTGCGGAGGTTTTATATACCATGTATAAATCACATATACATGTGATTAGTTTGAAAATGGAATTAGAAATACGAATTTAAATGGATTCTTTGAGCTTTGTAGGTACTCCTGAAGTTTCAGAAATACGGGTAACTCTAAGGAAGCTGGGGATTCTGAATTGGCCTAGAGACCCCGTAATTTGATTTCTGTGTAATATTTTATTGGGGTATGACAGTTAGTGGGAAATCTCTTGTGGATGTAATAAGGTTTCTTCAGAAATATTTGGAATTAATGTAAGGTGCCCATGTCAGATACAGAAGGTGGGGGAACCTTTGTTCTTTTAGTCTTGCTGACTATTAAGCTGCAGGATGCAAGTAAAAGCGTGTGGGGAAGATGATACAGCTAATATCTTCAATAGCTCAGAATATGATGGGCAACAATTGAAATTCATTTTGATTGGCATCGTATTCCTAACCAACCAGAGGGAAAAGATGAAGTCGGCAAGAAATTATCGCAGATTTTACAAATTTAATTCACGAAGTAAACGGTCTTACACAAAGCCTAGGAACATGGCCTTCGAAATGGTGCATTATTGGAAATGTTCTGTGTTTGATCAGGAATGAATTATGTTTTCAACTCTGATTTTTTATCTTCATATTGGTAGATGTAAATCTAAAGTGAAGGGTAATTTTGAGAAATAGTAATCCTGAGAGTTTTTTAAAAATAAATTCCAACTCAAATTGCTCTTGGATTTTTGAAGATGAACCAGCAACCCAGAGTTGCAGTTACGAAAAGCTGAGGTTGGCTGAGGTAGAGAAAATATTAAAGACATTTGTTTCTTTAATGAACCTATGAAATTACACCTACTGGAATTTGAATATTTTTTTCTGGACTTTATTTTGTATATAAAGTTATTGTTCTTGACAACAGTGCCAGGAAAATAGATTTTCTTTCACTGTTCCCTTAAAATGCCCGGTTTGGGGAGTTTATTCAGTAAATTTTTATATGCCGAGATGTTTCTGGTTCTGTGCTGAGGAGTGCAGATTTTATTCTGGAGAGGAAGTTCTTGTAAATGAACATGAATGATCCCACTTGACATGCTCATGTAAATAGGGGAAGATCTTGTCTTTGGCTCATTGCTACTTAAAGGCTTTTGTCATCTGAAAAGGGCTTGAATTCACCACTGACGTGATTTAGCACCGCAGGTGTATAAGCTGACACACCTGCTCAGAAAGACTCTACCTGTCCTTCAATTAGTTTCCATAGACTGTTTTGGAAGAGAGAAACAAACCTTTCATTTTCATGAAATTCATTTTGCATAATTTACTATAGTTCCTTTTTGTTGAAACAAATGGCTTTTTTCCTTTTAAGGAGCTGGAAATAATTTTCAAAAAGGAGGTATGGTTAATAACCATAGAATACAAAATGTTCTTGATTTAAATAATCCATATGAATAATTGTGGCAGATCGTTTTAAAAATAAAAGGAAAAAAATGAGCAGACCATTTCATTTTAACATGTTTTCTGTTGGTGACACTAGTAACATTTGTTTAAGCACATTTTGACTTGTCTTTCTTTGAAGACCCTTCCAATATTTTCTTATAATAGAAATTATAGTAATGTGGCACATAGCTATGCTTCTAGAGTCTTAGGTCCACATGACCACATGTCTGCCCCATAAAATGGAGACTCTATCACAGCCAAAGATGGACTGGACTGTTATCCTCAGTAGTAAAATGGTAGCAAACCCATTTTATTTGGATTCTGCGCATATTTCGTTCTTTCATTCTAATTCTGACAAAGGTTTTCAATGCACACGACTGCTTTTTCTAACAAGAGTTCTGTCTTCCCAGTATTTTCATTTCCTAACATTTGATGAAGAGGATTAGCCTGTTAATAAAGTTTACAACTTTCAGGAAACATCTGATTGGTGCATCTAGCAGTCGTTTTCTTTGCTGTTCACCAGCTACTCGTAGACACGTAGCTGTGTGTCAGAGCTGATGGAAGGGGGACTGCCCTGAGAGTGGAGGGTCGGAATATCAGTGCTGCTTCGTGTAACCTGGAGATGCCACTGGTTGTCAAAACTCTCTGTGCCTGGCGTTCTTATCTAGGTTAGTGTCATGGATAAGAGCGTGGGCTCTGGAGTCAGGCAACTTGATTCAAATCCTGCTATGGAACGGAAGCACCCACTCTCTAGGGTTAGTGTGAGGATTCAATGTCCATGGAAAGCACCTAAACCCCGTTAAGTGTGGAATTATTGTAAGCTAATTACTATGGTCTATAAAATGAGGATAATGGTCCCTGTCTTAAAGATACAATATTTCTGCATCTATGAAATATAGATGAGCAACTGGGTATGTCTTAAACATTGGGTTGAGTGAAAACAAATTAAATCATCATGAGCTCTATATAGCACAGTGCCCCTTACATGCCCGAAAATGTGTACCCTTCCCAGATGGCATCGTCTAAGTTTCAAGGATGCATACATATCTAAAACACTGCGGGTGGGTTCATGGCAGAGGTCACATGTGCCCAGACAGCTGGGACATGGGGTGGCAGGCAGTGAGGGATGCCAGTGAAGGGCTCTGGGGGCCGCTGTCCAGGGGGCTTGACAGGTCAAAGGAAGGTTGCCTTCAGTCTGCACCTCGATCTGATCCATTTGGCTCACCCATCACTGCTCACCTCACGTATCACCTCCCACCTCACTCATCACCTCCTGCTTTACCCATCACTGCCCACCTAATTCGTCACCTCCCACTGCACCCATCACCTCCTGGCTCACCCATCACCTCCTGGCTCACCCATCACCTCCTGGCTCACCCACCACCTTCTAGCTCACCC
>JAQZBX010052887.1:0-19025 GCA_029593785.1 Cabassous unicinctus | reverse complement strand
GTGTTCCTATCTCTCCACATCCTCTCCAACACTTGTAGTTCTCTGGCTTTTGAATACTGGCCATTCTGATAGGTGTGAAATGATATCTCATTGTAGTTTTGATTTCCATTTCCCTAATCATGAGTGATGTTGAGGATTTCTTCATGTATTTTTTTGCCATTTGTATTTCTTCTTTGGAGAAATGTCTATTCAAGTCTTTTGCCCATTTTTTAATTGGGTCATTTGTCTTTTTATTGTTGAGTTGTAACATCTCTTTACATATCCTGGATATTAAACTCTTCTCAGATATGTGATTTTCAAATACTTTTTCCCATTGAGTTGGCTGCCTTTTCACCCTTTTGACAAAGTCCTGTGAGATGCAAAAGTGTTTAATTTTGAGGAGGTCCCATTTATCTATTTTTTCTTTTGTTGCACGTGCTTTGGATGTAAGGTCCAGGAAACCACCACCTACTACAAGGTCTTGAAGCTGTTTCCCTACATTTTCTTCTAGTAGTTTTATGGTCCTGACTTTTATATTTAGATCTTTGACCCATTTTGAGTTGATTTTTGTATAGGGGGTGAGATAGGGGTCCTCTTTCATTTTTTGGTTATAGATATCCAGTTCTCCCAACACCATTTGTTAAAGAGACTGTTTTTCCCCGTTAGTGTGGGCTTGGTAGGTTTGTCAAAAACCAGTTGACTGTATAGGTGAGGGTATATTTCTGGGTTCTCAATTCTATTCCACTGATCGATGTGTCTATCTTTATGCCAATACCATGCTGTTTTGACCACTGTAGCTTTGTAATATGTTTCAAGGTCTGACAGTGAAATTCCTCCCACGTTGCTCTTCTTTTTTAGAATGCTTTTGGCTATTCGGGTGCACTTACCCTTCTAGATGAATTTGGTAATTGCCTTCTCTAATACTGTAAAGTAAGCTGTTGGGATTTTGATTGGTTTGCATTCAATCTATAGATCAGTTTGGGTAAGACTGACATCGTCACGATATTTATTCTTCCAGTCCAAGAACACGGAGTGTCTTTCCATTTGTTTAGGTCTTTTTAAATTTCTTTTAGCATTGTTTTGTAGTTTTCTGCATATAGGTCCTGTACTTCTTTGGTTAAATTAACTCCTAGGTATTTAAGTCTTTTTGTTGCTATTGAAAATGGAATTTTTCCCCTGATTTCCTCCTCAGGTTGTTCAGTACTAGTGTACAAAAACATTACTGATTTTTGCATATTGATTTTGTATCCTGCCACTTTGCTGAACTCATTTATTAGCTCAAGTAGCTTTGTTGTGGATACTTCAGGATTTTCTAAGTACAGGATCATGTCATCTGCAATCAGTGAGTGTTTTACTTCCTCTTTTCCTATTTGGACGCCTTTAATTTTTTTTTCTTGTCTAATTTCCCTAGCTAGAACTTCTAGTACATTGTTGAATAACAATGGTGACAGTGGGCATCCTTGTCTTGTTCCTGATCTTAGAGGGAAAGCTTTCAACATGTATTTTTAAAAGTATTTGACAAAACTCATCTCCCTTTCTTGATAAAAACGCTTAGCAAATTAGGAATAGAAAGAAACTTTCTTAATTTAATGGAAGGGAAGCACCAGAAACCTTCAACCTCATGGGAAAACAGTAGATAGGAGTCATCAAAGTCCTACAAGAATGCTCACACTCTTCATTACAAGTAATACAGTCCTGAGGTCCTGGCCAAAACAATAAAATAAAAATGTTACAGGGAGCCAATGTGGCTGGCTCAAGAGGTTGAGCTCCTTCCTCCCACATGGGAGGTCCTGGGTTTGGTTCCCGGTGCCTTCTGAAAAAAGCAAAAAAACAAAGAAAAGAAACAAAAAACCAATTCAGGGAAGCCAAAGTGGCTCAGTGGTTGAGCACCAGCTTCCCAAATACAAGGTCCTGGGTTCAATCCCAGACCCCAGTACCTAAAAATTTTTTTTTACAAATATAGGAAATAGAATTACCATTATTTGTAGATCATATGAGTACTATCATAGAAAAGACCACAGAGCTAGAATTTAAAAATAAGACTTGGTCATAAAAAGTCCTCTGCAGTAAGGAAGGAGGAAGAATTCTCACCAGCCAGTAGCTGAATAACCTCCACACTCCAGTTACAGGACTTGTTTATACAGAGGTATAAAATGAGGGCCTTTTCCGAGGATGATCAAGGTTCTTGTGACACTTGGGTACAATACGTAAGACCTAATAGTACTCACCGGGGAGGGAAATTGTCAAAATAGCTATTTGAAAGGAGTGTTGATAATATATCTTTGAAAATAGTTGTGGTTTTTCCAGGAAAACATCTAAGGATCTATCATTTTATTGAAACTAATTTTCTTTACCTACTGACTTGTAGAACTATTTTATGGAGAAATTACTATATTCACCATCATCTTCAAGAGAATCAACAGATAATTAGAACTAAGAGTTCAGCAATGTGGACACATGCAAGGTAAACATACAAAAATCCATAGCTCTTTAGTGTCCATTAATGCTCAACTGTAAAAATTATGAGGAGCTGATCCTATTCAACACCACCAGGAAGAAGCCTGATAAGAAATGATCGAGATCTCTATGAAGGAAATGTTCAGAGGCATGGAAGACCCAAATCACTGGAGATGTGCCATGGTCTTGGATGGAAGAGTTGGTATTGCGAAGATGTGGAATGTTCCCCCAACACGTCTTTAAATTCAGTGCAGTCCCAAAATCATGGTAGGGTTTAAGTAACTTGACAAGCTAATTCTAAAATTTTATCTGAAAGAGAAAATTTGGAAGGGTATTGTTTTAGTCTTCTAAGGCTGTCGATGCAAAATACTGGAAATAGCTTAGCTTTATAATGGGAAATTTATTAGGGTAAAAGCTTAGAGTTCCGAGGCTGTGAAAATGTCCAAATCAAGGTATCATCAGAGACGCTGTCTCACCAAGGTTGGCTGCTGGCAGATCCTGGGCTCCTGCCACATGACCAAGTAAGATGATGGCCAGTCTCTGGAGTCCTCACATGGCAGGGTCAAAATGGTGGCATCCTCTATGTGCTTCTGCTTCCAGTATTCAGTTTATGTAAGACCCCAGCAAGAGGGAAGCGGATGTGGCTCAAGTAACTGGGCTCCTGTCTACCATATAGGAGGTCCAGGGTTAGATTCCCGGGGCCTCCAGGTGAAGGCAAACTGGCCCACGCAGGAGAGCTGGCCCAAGTGGAGAGCTGGTGCAGCGAGATGATGCAACAAAAAGAGACACAGAGGAGAGACAAGAGACGCAGCAGACCAGGGAGCTGAGGTGGCGCAAGAGATCGAGCGCCTCTCTCCACTCCAGAAGGCTTCAGGATTGGTTCCTGGTGCTGCCTAAAGAGAAGACAAGCAGAAAGAACACACAGCGAATGGACAGAGAGAGCAGACAGCAAGCGCAAAAACAATGGGGGGTGGAAGGGAGAAATAAATAAATCTTAAATTAAAAAAAAAAAAAGACCCCAGCAAGAGGGCAGAGATCCAACCTGGGACACACCTCACTGACATAGTCCAATCAAAAGCCCTAAATCGGTCTAATCAAATGATCTAATCAAAGGGTCCCTTAATGCAATTAAAGGGTCCCACATCCACAGGAATAGATTAAAGAACATTATCTTTTCTGGGATTCACAAAAGAATTTCAAAACCTCACTGGTATTCAAAAGTTTTAAAAAAAACTCTAAGGAAGGATGTGCCTTATTGGTTATCTAAATGGAAGAAAGAGGGAGGGTAATTAACAGAGGCATTGGGTCAGGAAATGCAAAATAAATTAAGTGCTACTTTTCAGAGGTTGAATTTGCAAAAATGTGTAAGATATCAGGAGTTCAAGATTGCTGGGCAAGAAATGTCCTTGTTCACTGGCTGATGGTGGAGCCTATTGTGGGGGTGATAAAAATGCAGACATCCTTCAACCAAACTGATCAGTAATTTGCCTCACTCTGACATGTAGAAAAGGAGGCATATATAAGGACCCTCGTTAAAACACTGTTTATAATAGCAAAAAAAAAACAAACATTGGCACCATCCTTAATGTCTATTGTTACAGAAATGGTCAACTCAACGTCCACACTATGAATTATTATGTAGAACGTAAAAAGAACCAGGTAAATTAATAAGTGTTACTAGGTAAGCACTCCAGAACATATTGAGACGAGCAAGTTGCAGAATACACAAAACACACTATTTGTTTAAAACAAGCGAACTGTACATCTCTATGTGCATATATTGTAAATACACAGGAAACTGCCTGGAAGGACATACATAGCAGCTTCCTTTGCAGAGCGTGCTGGAGTTGGGTGTGGAGATATTCAGAGGGCCCTTTAGTTTCAAGTGTCCTTAATTTCTTACGGTGAAATGTATTCATGACTTACTCTGGATAAAAATAAAAACCAGCTAGCGGTGGGCCCAGGGCTATCTGTAATAGAGATGTAGAAAGCTAACCAAGATTTCACCCAAGATGAGGGGAAGGAACAGGTGAATTAAAAGAAGTGGGAAACAGATGTGGCTCAAGCGATTGGGCTCCTGTCTACCATATGAGCGCCCCAGGGTTCGATTCCCAGGGCCTCCTGGTGAAAAGGCAAGTTGGCCCATGCAGGAGAGCTGGCCCACGCAGGAGAGCTGGTGCAGCAAGATGACACAACGGAGAGAGACACAGACCACAGAGTTGAGGTGATGCAAGAGATTGAGTGCCTCTCTCCCACTCCGGAAGGCCCCAGGATCGGTTCCTGGTGCCGCCTAAAGAGAAGACAGACAAAGAACACAGAGAGCAGACAGCGAGCACAAAAACTGGGGGGTGTAGGGGAGTGGAAATTAAAATAAAAAAAAGGGGACTACAGCACAAGCCTTAGTGGGTATCACAGCTGGAAGTGCCAACTACCTGGAGGTCAAGTCGCCCAAAAGGGCGAGGCCTCCTGAAAACCATACTGTCCAAATTCCTACTTTTGCCCATAGGGCCAGTTTAGCACGCTCTTCAGCTGAAACTTACCGAGTGCCTAATGTGTGAAAAAACACTGTACTAGGTGTTGAGGACACACACCTTGTCCTCACTTCCATATACATATTTGAACTTACAATTTTGTATAAGGCAGGTAGGTTATCTATTTTAATAGATGAGGCTCAGATGAAATACAAGAATGAGCTCAGGCTGAATGAGTCTATAAACCCAGATCTGGCTCTAAAATCCGCCTTTTCCCCCTATTTCATCTCCCTGAGAGTAACTGGACAAGGGCTTGCCCCTGTATTTTAATAGTCCACCCTCCCTCCAATGCAGAGTATGCTGCCTGACTGATCTTCCTGTGGATTACTCCCTAGCTCAAAAATTACCTGGACCCACCTTTTTTTTTTTTTAAAGGAGATGACAGAGATTGAACCCAGGACCTCATACACGGAAGCAGCTCAGCCAGAGCCGCCTCTGCTCCCCATCCTAACTTACCTCCTCCTGCCCCTTCTCAGGTGCCTTACGCCTCATCACTTTCCTGCAGGTCCCCTAGACTGGAACTTCCAGTTTCCACTGCCTCCTCCATGCAGCTTGAATGTCGCCTCCACCCTAAAGCTTTCACACCTTCAGCAGGTTCTTCCTCTCAGCACCTCAGGATGGAGCCACAAGGGCCCTTCAACAATGGCTATTCTGATAGAAAGGTGTTCTTTCCCTTTCCTCCCCTAGCAAACCTGTATGCTTTGCACATCTACATCCCTCACCCCCTTCTCAGGGTATGATCTTTCTTCCCAACTCCCGAGTTTCAAAGATCCAAGTGAAACTCCATTTCCTGGTGGATCTACACCTGGAGCCTCCAGGCCACCTTTTCCTCCTCCCCTGCTCTAGACCCCATTCCGTCCTTTCTCATCTCCACAGCATGCTCAACCCCCCAAATGCAAAGCCTGCAGCCGCCCCCAACACCCCCTTCACCTCTTGCCTACTCCCCTCATGTTCACCTCAGCCAAATGCCCTCCTCCCCAATCTCTGCTGCCCACCTCCATGCCCACAAATCCCATCCTGAGTACCCTGATGGCCGGCCACTGGCCTGCACACACCCACCCTGGAAGCCCATGAGACGAGGAAGCAGGTTTTGAATCAGGGACAAGCCTGAATCGCACAGGCTGCCCCATCCCAAAGCCTAGTAAACGGCATCACCATTGCTGCTGGCTTAGTTCACACTGTGACGACCAAGCTTAAGACGACGCTTCCCGGCACGGCTCCCTAAGACTCAGCCATTTGAAAACCGCCAGTGGCTTCCCACTGCCCTCAGATCTAACCACTAAGCTGCCCCCGTTTCCTGACCGCTAGCCGATCCTCTGCACTTGCAAACGGCTTCATTTTCTCCCTAAGCCCTCCTTTAGGCACCAGACAGGCAGCTCCAAGCTGTATCTCACCACTTAGTGTACTCCCTATTAACACCAAGTAAACCGATGTGTTTTTCTTTTACCCCAGTTTAGGTAGAAGAGCCAACTTTTGATCAGAAAATTATAGTTCCACTTTAAGCACAGCTCTAAATTCCCAACTTTGTAGATCTTAAATTTTGATACAATATATTCTAATTTCACTCAAATTCAACCAGAACTCTTTGTTCAGAATCTTATCACGGTGGAAAGACAAGTGGAAACTGCAAGCAACCAACCAACTACATACTTTGCATACTTATGTTTTCCTGGTGTATTCTTATAGGGAAATTTACTAGACTCTCAAACATCAATAAGGGCCTCGAACTTGAGCCCAGAGTTAGGACTAAGGAATTGTAAAGGATGGAGTTAACAATTCTATCAATCTGCCTCCTGTAACAGGCTTCAATCCACAGGAGCAAGCACTGCCAGCATGTCAAAAAGAACCTTTATTACTTTTATAACAGCCTCTTATGCTTTCTTCCCAGATGTCTTTGGAGCAGGTGCCTTCTGAGCTGGAGCTTTCTGACCCTTCTGAGCTTTTGGCGCACCTGCCTTCTGGCCTGCAGCTTTCTGGGCAGGAACTTTCTGGGCTGAAGCCTTCTTGGCCACAGTGGTCATCTTTTTTGCTGGAACCTTAGCAGCAGCTGCTGTGGCAGTTCCCTTAGCAGCAGCTGCTTTTTTAGGAGAAGCTTTCAGGAGAGCTGCCTTTTGAAGCTTCTTAACTTCATGCTTAATTATTCTGTTCCTCTGAAAAATTTCACAACAGGAAAGAAAGCATTAATTGTGTATGTGAACAAAGCACTCTTATTTTGTCCATCCTAAGTGCACAATATAGAAGACAGCCCTATTTCTAAGACCCCTATGAAGTCAACCTGGTCTAGGAAGCTTAGACAAGCACTTACCAGACACCCAAGTTTAAGTATGGAATACAAACAATCCCACCATATTTCAAAAATTCCCTATCTCTAGTAAGAAATCACTTTATTCATACAATAAAATATTCTAGGTATTTTTGGCATTATTTGTAACATTTAAAACACAGTGAATTAAAGATGTAGATTGTGGAATTTGCTTTTACGTGGTAACGCTTATGTTAGATTTCAGAAAAAGATTAACCTATTCTCATAAAATTAAACGGAATAAAGGCAATACAATTTCTTAAGGACATTAAGATATATAATGATAAACTCTCCCTCTCCACACAAAGCAGCTAAGAGGCTAGAAGCCTGAAATGGAAACCGACTACTGAGATCTGTTATCCTGAAGCACAGTTAGACAGAAAGATGCAGACCTTAATTTATAATGTATATTTTCATCAAGAACTTAAAAAAAAATTACCATTTTCTTTGCCTTCATGACTTTAAAACGATCAAAATCTGTCATCTTGGCTTTCTGTTAAAAAAAAAAAGTAATTACTTCCTAACCTCCAAAACAGAAAAGGTCAGAACTCCTCAAATGCCAAGTCATTACCCTTTCTCTGGCCTCAATCTTCTTGGCCCATCGTGTGGCTGCCCATTTTGCACTGATACCTGCCTTCTCCCAGGCCTGTCGGACATACTTCTGGCGGGCACTAGAGAAAAACCAAGACCACAGATCAAGTTATCAGCTCTGTCGCCACCCAGAACAAAGGACAGCTTTACATCCTCTGGAAAGTGCAATTTATACTCCCCCCTAAAGCTAAACACAAAATTTTAATCAGAATTGCAAACTAATTTGATGATGTACATAAAATACCACTCAGAATGGTGCCACATGTAGAAAGCAATCCCATTCTCACCCAAAGAAAGAAAAGCAGCAGCATAGAAACCAATGCTTGAATGTTTATTATACCTATGCCAGGCATAATCTCAACTGCTAAGCCTGTAGCAGTTTTGTTCCACTGCTTTAGCTGGAGGGAAAACCCAATTAAAGAATTATATGGAACACTATGCAGTTGTTCAAAGTTCAACAATTTAGATGTACTTTTCCTGTGATGGCCACAATAGTACAACATGCTCCTTTGAAACCAACTGTCATAGAGGGCTAAAATAACTGCATAGCACCATACCACAGTGCTCTAATATCCATAATCCACAACATGTCAAAAAAGAATGTCAAGTTCCCTAATTCCCTGTAGTAATTTTTGGTTCCTTTTAAAAAGTGATCACAGGACATTTTAAAAGTAAATGCTGCCTGATCTACTTGTACAATGTGATCCCTATTCTGCATCACTCAATCTTCAGAAAACAAACAAAACAAATTTTCTGATTTAAGCAAATTTTACAAGTAAAAACAAAGCTGGGGAGGGTTGGTAGTTACCTGTGTGGGAATTTGAGGATGAAATCAGTGAGCTGCATGCATTTGAAAGGCATGGCCTGTCTCCTTACTTGAGTGCAGGGTCCATCAACCAGAGCCTAGAGTACATAAGACCAAGGAACTTACTACAAAACATACCAAAAGGGACACACCTGTCCTATATATGGTTGTCTTTTCAGATTATCAAATCCCTACACTACTATATAAGAAAATGTTCAGAAAAATGAAGATTATCCTATTTTACAGCAGTCTTTAAATTCAATTTGGATTACAGAGCCTTTTAAGAACATTTTCTAAGCTACAATTATCAACATTCCATTTAAATAAGATACATGCTTTACACACAATAACTCATCTATTCCTCACCAATGTTTTAGCTCCGGCCAGTTTAAGTGGCAGAGGTAATTCTCAAACGCAGTATACTTCTGGCAGCCTGAAGTCTTGTGTTTAGAAACAACTACCCTGCACCGCCCGTTTCCTCGACGGTAAAATAAAAGAGGACTGTTGGGAAGGGAATATGGCTCCCCGTCAAGTGAAGTCGTCCAATTCCTCCTTAAACTTACCCTGTTCTGATCAATGACATCTACAATCGCGACCAGCTTCCCGGCATGAGGCCCGAAGGAGACGTAGGCCACCCGGCCAACCTCCACGAAGCGCCTGAACACCTGGAATGGGGAGAATCAGCGGAACCTGATTGCAAAAGCTCCCTGGCCAGCGCGAGAGGACGTGAGGGGACGCCCAGCGCCGACCTGCGGGGACGACCCGCTCCAAGCGGCCTCAAGGCCCAGGCGCCCGCGGCCTCCGGCTCCGCAAGGCCCTGCCGGCCACGCGCTCGCAGCACACACGGCGCGCCGGGACCGGACCGCGCGCATCGCCGCCCGGAGCCCGCATCGCGCGCTGCGCCGACTCTCTGAGCCCCGCCCCGCGCTTCAGTCCCCGGTCCCGGGAGGAGATCCCGGGCGCCGGGCCCGGAGCCCGCAGCAGCGACACTCACCATGTCGGCGGCGTCCGGCGAGAAGGAAGAAGGCCCGCCCGGCGGCGCGCATGTGTAAAAGGCAGGCCCCGCCCCCCGGCGGAGACGCCGACGTCTGCACCCATTGGTCGGGGCGCGAGCGCGTACACGCGCGCATGCTCACTGCACGTACACGCGCGCATGCGCACTGGGAGACATGGCGGCGCTGCTGAGGCGTGGCTGGTTCTGCTTGGGCCGGTGCGGTGAGATGGGGTTCGGCGGTCCCGCCGGGTGGCTCTCAAAAGGGTGGTGTCTTACGGCTTTAGGATAAAGGTGAAGAGCACAGAAGCTAGTGACTTCTGTGGTATACTCCACCCGCATCCCATTCAACTTCCATTTTAACATTCCTTTTTTTTTTGTCCCGCGATTTTTGTCTAAATATTGTTGCTCCTCATGGCTCGTTCTAGGTTTTTTTCCCCTTCTCACATTCTCTCCCTAAGTGACCTCAGTAATTTTAAAATACCTTATTTTAAAGTAATTCAAGCTTTCAGAAAAGTTGCGAAATTAGTGCAAATAGTTCCCATAAATTCGTCTCCTAGATTTTCTTAAGTTTGGCATATCATTCCATCACTTTTTTCCTGGATCATTTGAGAGTAACTTGCTGACGTGATGCTCCTTTTCCTGTACACATTTTAATGTGTATTTCCTAAAAATAAGGATGGCCTCTAATATCATAATCACGGTACATTTATCAAAGCCAGAAATACTGATACAGTACTGTTTAATCTGCAGACCTTATTAAATGTCAGTTGTCTCACTAATGTCATTTTAGAGCAAATGAAATATTTTTTTCGTGTTCCATGATCTAATACATGTTGCATTTAGTAATCATGTCTCTAGTCCTTCAACATCGGTTACAGTTTCTAAGCCTTTGTTGTCTTTCATAATACGTTTTTAAAGACAAAAGTTGTTTTGTAGAATGTCCCTCAATTTGGATCTGTGGTTTTCTTTTTGGTTAGATTAAAATTATGCAGTTTTTGTTTGTGTTTTTTCGTGGAAATGCTGTGTCCTTGATGCATCAAGTCAGAAATCATACAATATCTTTGTCTCAGTATGATGGTGTTCTCTTTTTATCGTTTGATTAAGGTGCTGATCTTTTTGCTGACCATTCCCAAAAGTATTTCAAGCCTTACCTCTAAGGTCTGTGCCAGCATATCTTGCTTGGACTGTTCTTAAAATCTTGTGTCCTCCCAGCTTCCTCCATTGCTTTTCTTTTTTTTTTTTAAGATTTATTTATTTACTTTATCCATTTTAAACCCCCCCCTTCCCGGTTTTGCTGTTTTGTGTTCATTTGCTGGGCAATTCTCTGTGTCTGTTTCCTGCCATCTCTTCTCCTCCTCCTCCTCCAGTCTTCACCAGGATTCGATCCTGGAGACTTCCGATGTAGGAGAGAGGTGTTCTGCCACCAGCGCCACCTCGGTTCCTGGTTTTCGGAGCATCTCGTCTTGTCTCTCCCCTACGTCTCTCTCCTGTTACGTCATCATCTTGCTGCCTGGCTCCCGGGGCCTGGCGGCTCACCGGCACACAGAGCCTGGCAGCCCATGTGCCTTCTGTATATATGGTTTTGTTTGTTTGTTTGTTTGTTTTACCGGGAGGTCCCGGGGATCGAACCCAGGTCCCTCCATATGGCAGACGGACGCCCAACCATTTGAGCCACATCCGCCCCCCTCCATTGCCTTTTTAAATCCATTCTCTGCCCAGCGGCCAAAGAGATCTTTCTAAAAAGTATATCAGATTACATCACTTCCCTGGTGAAGTTCCTTTCAGTGGCTTTCCACAGTATTTAGAATAAAATCTAAACTTCTTACTCCTATTTTCACACACACCTTCTGCCATCATCCCTCCTTCCCCTTCCTTGTGCCGCACTGGTCTTCCTGAACAGGCCCAGCTCTCTCCTGCTCTGTGACTGTGCACGCGGTGTCCCCCCTGCCAGGAATGCTGTTCTCTCTCTTCATAGTCACTACACATCAGTGCCAACTCATCTTTTGTATTTTCTTCGAGATGTCTTTTTCAGAGAAACTTTACCTGGAGACCTGGTAAAAATAGGTCATCCCCGCATCTTCTTTACTAGCGCCCCTCTTTTTCTCCCTCAGAGTATTATTATAATAGCAATTGTTTAGCTTATTTTTCTATGCACTTGGGTTGTTTTGTGCCAGTTAGAATATAAATGCCATGATGACAGAAGCTTGGCCACCTTCTTTTCTATCTTATCTCCTGATCTGAACACAGTACCTGGTAAGGGGTTCAGTAAGTGGGTAGTGAATGGATTTATCTTCAGTCCTTGCTATCTCACTTTATCATTTACAAAGCAAAAGACATGACTTGTAGCCCCAAACTGGAAACTATCCAAAGGCCCATAAACAAAAGAATGGATAAACTGTGGTAGTCTGCAGCAATGAGAGTGAATAAACTACTTGGAATATGGATGCATCTCACACATAACACGAGCGAAAGAAGTCAGGTACAGTGTATGCTGGATGATTTCATTTACATGAAATTTAAAAACAGGCAAAACTTAATCTATGGTTCTTAAAAGTAATGATTCCATTTACCATTGATGTAGGCAGCAGTGGCTGGAGGGGAAGAGGGACTGCTGAGCTGCCGGTTTTCTTTCTTCATCTGGGTGCTGGTTATATAGTGTATTTAGTTTGTGAAAATTCAGAACTACCCTACGCTTTGTACATTTCCCCCCAAGTGTATGTTAACCTTAAAAAAATTAATGTAGTTTACTGCCTCAAGACCCAGGTAATTTGATTTGTGGTGGGTAGGTGAGGGTGGGCAGGAATCTGCATTTAAAAACAAGTACTTCAAGTGGTTCAGTGAATACACTTCTGTGAAATACTTTGGGATTCTCCAGACAGTTCCAGAATTATTTTTCTAGAGTGCATTATCTGATAATGTCACCCGTTTAAAAGTCCTCCAAAAGTTATGCCCTAGTCTACAGATAAAGTACATACCCCCTGCATAATCTCACTCCAATACACTTCCCCAACATTTTCTCTCCACAAGGCCCAGAACCTGGGTCGGAAGAGCAAGTCTCCAGACCACACTGAAGCCAGCCCTCATGAGACTTGAGCAGAGAGCTCTGCGGATTTCCGCAGCTTCTCACGGGGCCTTGAATCTGAAGGACCTCCTCACCAGCTCTGCCACCCCGAGGCGCTGTCCTCCAGGCTTCCAGGCCGCAGGCTGCTGCTGGCATCAGGTTCCTGATAGGGTGGGTTTTCCTGCTGTCACTGAGACAGTGCAAGTGTGCCCAGCTTGGGCCCTGGGTGATGTGTAAATGTCTGAAAGGTTGTGTCCATGTGTGAGCAGCACTGGTGCTGGGGGTAGCAGTGTGTTGTGTGTGTAGTGAGGGGCAGGGAGGAGGGAACAGGGTATCTGTATGGTGTAGAGGAGGGCTTCATGTCTATGACTTGAATCTGGGGGATAGAGGGGACCGTGGTGGTGGGAGGAGAGTAGGTGTGGCTTTGTGAGTGAGTGTGTGTGGGAGGGGTAAATGTCCCTGTGGTGGGAGATGTCAGTATGTCTCCAAAGTGGAGCCCCACTGGGTGAGAGCTGCCCTGTTTCCCCTTAGCACCAGGACAGCCAGCCAGAGTTGGCTCTTTCTAATGACACCTGCAAGACCAAGGGCTTGTTACTGAACCGGGATCCTGAACATTTGGCTTTTTTTAGTAAATAGAGAAAATGTGTCTTTTGCTATTGTGGCATATATGACTTTGTATTTTCTCCCTGACCCAGCTCTTTCCCACACTCCACACAGTAGCAGCATTCCTGAAGAGTTAAAACTGCAAGCCCCTGACTCATCAGCAGATCTTGTACTAGAGTGCTAAACTTGCTTTTCTGGAAGCCTGCCATGGTGTCTGTTTTCCCCAAACTGCCTGTTCACCCCTATATCGATAAACCTTTTCACCAATGGCAGAACATCTGTTTCTTTAGGATCCTGTGAAAGTCACGCACATCCCCTGGGTGCCTTGATCATTTCTGTCAGGTCACACACCTTTGGCAACGTACTGCATTCTTTAGAAGGCAGGTCCCCCTCCTTGCACATGGACACTCCTCATAAAAGACCCCCCACCCCGGCAGTAATCGGGGACGATGGAGCTTGGAAAATGCTGTCTCTTCTCGGGCCGCTGAGGATGAGGCCCCATGTGAGCTCGTTGCTCGCCAAGCTGGACTTGTCCCAGCCTTTCTTTGGTCTGACGTATCTGCCTCAGTTCGGCAGGAAGCTGTCATGTTTAACACTCGGGACAGCTGTACAATTTTGCATCACTGGACTGTGAGGCTGGGAGCCAGAGGTCAGCAAGCAAAGTCACTCTTGTGTGCTGCTCTTCCCAGTGTCCCCGATAGGCTGGGGGGTCTGGCCCAGTGCCCAAAGCAGCAAATCTATGTTAACGTTTTATGTTCAAATAACTTCAAACTTAGAGAAAGGTTTCAAAAATAATACAAAAGCAGTACAGAGATCAACATACCCCTGTCTAGATGCCCTGATTCACCAACTATTAGCAATTTGCTCCTCCCTGAGAGTAGGTTGCATATTTAATGTTCCTATAACCCAACATTTCCAGGTGAATTTCCTGAGAACAAGGACACTCATGTGACCACTTTAAGTATAGCTATTGTATTCAAGAAATTTAACATTGGTTAAAATATAGTTCATATTCCAATTTTTCAGTTTTTCCAAATAATGTCCTTTTAGGCCTTTTGTCCTCCATTATTAATTCCAGTCCAGGGTCATGTATTGCTTTTGTCATTGTCTTTTTAGTCTCTCTCTCTCTCTCTCTCTCTCTCTCTCTCTCTCTCTCTCTCTCTCTCTCTTTTAAAGATTGCAGTAACATATAGCATAAAATTTCCCATTTCAACCACTCCCAAGCATTAATCAATGGCATTAATCACATTCACAGTGTGTGCTACCAATAAATACCTGTGAATGAATGAATGGCCAAGGCCTTAGAACTTGCTAAATACATCAAAAGGGGACTATTTAGATAAGCTAGCTTATACAGCTGCTGAAGAGAACCAGGCAGATCAATTTGGCTGACACAGAATACTCAGGGTAGGAATGGAAATTTCCACACGCGTTGGCAGCTTAGCAGCACTGGAAATAGACTCTTGCTGCAGAGAGCTTTCTGAGAGGCCTGCTAAGTAGGTTAAATCTCCTGTGTCACCATGGAAACATCTCTCCCCCAGAAGAATGGCACAATGAGGACAGATGCTGGGCGCCGCAGTGTAGTGATCATAGTAGTAAACAAGGATGGGGAATGAGTGCCAGAAGGACATTTAGGAGCGAGGGGTGCTGCTGTGCCCCTGTTAAAATTATAGAGAGAAAGCCCTGGGGCCCATCAGAGCCAAACAAAAACAGAAACTCCTTCTTGAGTTTCCTCCTGATACCTTTTGAAATTTGAAATCCTCACCAAGGCAGCCAATCCAGATAGCCAACCAAGCTCCTAGTTCAGTATGTTTGGCCAACACAAAATAAAGCCCACCTGCCCTAAACCCACCCCTGTAAGATGGACAAACCTTTGTCCACTCAACAGGAGCCAAGCTAGCTTCCTTTTCATGTCTATAAAAATCATCTGCCATCCCTAGAAGCCCAAGGCTGCTTCCTTGCTTCGAGTGTACCAAATAAAATGCTGTAATCTGCAAACTTGCCTCTGATTGGTCTCTTGACAGTACTCATGTGTTAGTTTATTCAGCAAATTGGAGAGCCTCCTATGTTCCAGGAACTAGTCAAGGTGCTGAGGACACGGCAGTGACAAAGTTTCTGCCCTCGTGGAGCGTTCATTCTACTGGGTGGATACAGACAATAAACAAATCTATAAGTGCTGCCAAGACAAAGCAGAAAGAAGGATGGGGAGAGCCAGGGGTGGAGGGAGATGCTGTAGGGTGGGAGGGGTTGCCATTTTAAATAGGAAGGTACGGTAAGGCCTCTCTGATACCTTCAGGAGGTGAAGGAGCAGACCACGTGGCCATGTTCCAGACAGAGGGGTCCGCAAGTGAAAAGTTGGCATGTGTGGGGAAGAAAAAGGAGAGTGACAAGTCTGGAATGGGTTGACTGAGGGGCAGATAGTAGGAGATGGGGGGCCAGGGCATGTAGGGGCAGATAGTAGGAGATGAGGCAAGTCTATATTCAACTTCCTTAGGAACTGCCAAACACCTCCACAGTGGCTGTACCATTCTGCATTCCCACCAACAGTGAATAACTGTTCCTCTCTCTCCACATCCTCTCCAACACTTGTAGTTCTCTGTCTTTTTAATAGTGGCCATTCTGATAGGTGTGAAATTATTGCTCATTGTAGCTTTGATTTTCATTTCCCTAATCACTAATGATGTTGAACATTTTTTTCATGTGTTTTTTTCCACCATTTGTATTTCTTCATTGGATAAATGTCTATTCAAGTCTTGTCCATTTTTAAGTCAGGTCATTTGCCTTTTCATTGTTGAGTTGTAGCATATCTATATATCTTGGATATTAAACCCTTATCATATATGTGATTTTTTTTTCTCCCATTGAGTCAGCTGCTTTTTCACCCTTTTGACAAAGTCCTTTGAGGTGCAAAAGTGTTTAATTTTGAGGAGATCCCACTTCTCTGATTTTTTCTTTTGTTGCTTGTGCTTTGGGTGTAAGGGCCAATAAACCATCACCTACTGTATTAGTCAGTCAAGGGGTGCTGATGCAAAATACTAGAAATCTGTTGGCTTTTATAAAGTGTATTTATTTGGGGTAGAAGCTTACAGTTACTAGGCCAAAGAGTGTAAGTGACTTCCCTCACTGACGCCACGTGTTGGAGCAAGATGGCTTCCAGCATCTGCACGGGTCCAGCCTTCCTCTTCCTCTTAAAGGCTCTGTGGTCCCAGCTTCTTCCAATATCAGCTGCAGGCTGGGATAAGTCTCATCTCTCTCCCAGGGCTCGTTTCTCTCCAGGCTTAGCTGCTCTGTTCTCTACACAAGGTCAGCTGTGGACTATCAGGCTCGCTCTCTTCCTGTGGCCTCTGCCATGTCTATGGAGCTGTCTCTATTCCTCTGTGTTCTTCTCCTGTGTATTACTTCTCGGAGTTCCAGCATCCAAAACTCACATCAAAACTCCAAACTCCCTTCTCTACGGTGCAGTTTCTCTGTGAGTCCCCGCCCACCAAGGGCATGTCCTACTGATGTAGCCCAGTCAAAACCTTAATCATTATTTAGTCAAGTAAAAGTGAAACCTCTGAATCCAATATAATCTAATATGCCCAGAGGAACAGACCAGTTTACAAACATAATCCAATATCTATTTTTGGAATCCATAAACAATATCAAACTGCTACACCTACCAAAAGATCTTGAAGATGTTTCCCTACATTTTCTTCTAGGAGGTTTATGGTTCTGGCTTTTATATTTAGGTCTTTGATCCATTTTGAGTTGATTCTTGTATAGGAAGTGAGATAGGGGTCCTCTTTCATCTTCTGGTTATTGATATCCAATTCTCTCAGCATCATTTGTTGAAGAGACTGTTTTGTCCCAGTAGCGTGGACTTGGTAGGTTTGTTAAAACCCAGATGGCTGTAGAGGTGAGGGTCTATTTCTGGACTCTCAATTTTATTCCACTGATCAATGTGTCTATCTCTATGCTGATACCATGCTGGGGTTTTTGTTTGTTTTGTTTTTGTTTTTTTAGGAGGTAGTGGGGATTGAACCTGGGACTGCATACATGGGAAGCAGGCACTCAACCGCTGAGCTACACCCGCTCCCAATACCATGCTTTTTGACCACTGTAGTTTTGCAATGTTTCAAGGTCAGGCAGTGAAAGTCCTCCCACATCGCTCTTCTTTTTTGGGAATAGCTTCTGGCTATTTGGGAACACTTTCCCTTCCAAATAAATTTAGTAATTGGCTTTTCTATTCCTGAAAAGTAGGCTGTTGGAATATTGCATTGACTCTATAAACCAGTTTAGGTAGGACTGACATCTTCACCATACTTAGTCTTCTAACCCATGAATATGGAATGTCTTTCCATTTGTTTAGGTCTTCTTTGATTTCTTTTAGCAGTGTTTTGTAGTTTTCTGAATGTAGATCCTGTACATGTTTGGACAAATTGAGTCCTAGGTATTTGAGTCTTTTTGTTGTTATTGTAAATGGAATTTTCCCCTCAGATTGTTCAATACTAGTGTACAGAAACATTATTGATTTTTGCATGTTGATCTTGTATCCTGCCACTTTGCTGAACTTATTAGCTCAAGCAGATTTGTCATAGACATTTCAGAATTTTCTAAACATAGGATCATGTCATCTGCAAATAGTGAGTTTTACTTCCTCTTTTCCTATTTGGATACCTTTTTTTTTCTAGTACAATGTTGAATAACAGTGGTGACAGTGGGCATCCTTGTCTTGTTCCCGATCATAGAAGGAAAGCTTTCAGCAATTCCCCATTGAGTATGATGTTGGTTGTGGGTTTTTCATATATGACCTTTATCATACTGAGGAACTTTCCTTCTATTCCTATCTTTTGAAGTGTTTTATCAAGAAAGGATGCTGGATTTTGTCAAATGCCTTTTCTGCATCAATCAAGATGATCATGTGGTTTTATTCTTCAATTTGTTAATGTGCTATATTATGTTAATTGATTTTCTTGCAATGAATCACTGTTGCATACCAGGAATAAATCACACTTGGTCGTGGTGTATAATTCTTTTAATATGCTATTGGATTCTATTTGAAATTATTTTGTTGAGAATTTTTGCATCTATGTTCATTAGAGAGATTGGTCTATCATTTTCTTTTCTTGTAGAATCTTTATCTGGCTTTGGTATTAGGGTGATGTTGGCTTCATAAATGTGTTGGGTAATTTTTCCTTCTCTTCAATTTTTTTGGAAGAGTTTAAACAGGATTGATGTTACTTCTTCCCAAAATTCTTGGTAGAATTCACCTGTAAAACCATCTGGTTCTGGACTTTTCTTTGTTGGGTGATTTTTGATGACTTATTCAATCTCTTTAAATGTGATTGGCTTGTTGAGTTACTGTATTTCTTGTAGCATCAGTGTAGATTGTTTGTGCTTTCTAGGAATTTGTCCATTTCATCTAGGTTGTCTAATTTGTTTGCATACAGTTTCTCATAATATTCTCTTATGATCCTTTTTATTTCTGTGGGGTCAGTCGTAACACACCTCCCCTTTCATTTGCAATTTATTTGCATTTTTTCTATTTTTTTCTTTATTAGTTTAGCTAGGAGTTTGTCAATTTTACTGATCTCAAAGAACCAGCTTTTGGTTTTCTTGATTTTCTTCTTTCTTTCTCTTTCTTTTCTTTCTCTCTCTCTCTCTCTTTTATTGAATTTCATTTATTTCTAATGTAATCTTTTTTTTTCTTTTTTTTTTTA
>JAQZBX010052886.1:0-19024 GCA_029593785.1 Cabassous unicinctus | reverse complement strand
AATGTAGGCCATTTTCCATCAGAATATACCATGCAGAACTGGGTGGGAGAGAGTGTGGCCTGTGATGTGAACTGTGGTCTATGCTCGGTGGCAAGGCCCCAGGATGTGTATATCCATTGCGGGTGTAGTACCATGTGGATGGGGAATGGTTGTGTGGGGGATTGTTGGGGGTGTGGGCGGTGGGGAGTATGGGAATCCCTGTAGTTTCTGAGTAATATTTGGGTAATCTAGGCACCTTTATAAAATGTATACATATATATATAACAAATAACATTTATGTAAACAAATGCACATATATGCATATGTATTATATATCATTTTACAAATAAAAAAAAATAAAAAAAAAATGAGAGAGAGATTTCAAATCAGAGATCTAACTGCACAACTGGAGGAACTAGAAAAAGAAGAGCAAACCAAACCCATAGCAAATAAAAGGAAAAAAAAACAAGGATTAGAGATAAATGAACAAGAGAATTTTAAAAAATAGAGAGAATAAATGAAACCGAAAGGTAGCTCTTTGTAGAGATCAATCATATTGACAAAATTTTCAATAGACTGACAAAGGAAAATGAGGGAGGTTTCAAATAACTAAAATCAGAAATGAAAAGGGGAATATTACTAATGACCTCACAGAAACAAAAAGGACTATAAAAGAATACTATGGACAACTACATGCCAACAAATTAGATGGACACATTCATAGACACACATGAACTACCTACACTGACTCAATAAGATATGAACAGACCAATAACAAGTAAAGAGATTGACTCAGTAATCAGAAACCTCCCAACAAAGAAAATTTCAGGACCAGATGGCTTCACAAGTAAATTTTACCAAATATTCCAAGGAGAATGCTCAATTCTGCTCATACTCCTCCAAAAAATTGAAAAGGAGGGAACCCTTCCTAACTCATTCTACGAGGTCAACATTACCCTAATACTAAAGCCATATAAGGATATAACAAGAAAAGAAAATTAAAAACCAATATCCTTTATGAATGTAGATACATAAATCCTCAACAAAATTACTGCAAACTGAACTCAAAGGCACATAAAAAGAATTATACACCATGTTTAATTGGGACTTATTCCAGGTATGCAAGGGTGGTTCAACATAAGAATATCAATTAATGTAATATACCACATTAACAGAACAAAGGAAAAAAACCCACATGATCATCTCAATTGACACAGAAAATGCATTTGACAAAATCCAGCAACTCTTGATAAAAACACTCAGAAAACCAGGAATAGAAGGAAAATTCCTCAACATGATTAAGAGCGTATATGAAAAACCCACAGCTAAAATCATGCTCAATGGTAAAAGTCTGAAAACTTTCTTCCCCAAATCAGGAGCAAGATTAAGACGCCCACTGTCACAACTGTTATTCAACATTGTACTGGAATTTCTAGCCAGAGCAATTGGGCAAGAAAAAGAAATAAAATGTATACAAATTGTAAAGGAAGAAGCAAAACTTTCATTATTTGCATATTACATGATCCTATTAACAGAAAATCCTGAAAAATCCACAAGGAAGTTACTAGAACTAAAAAACAAATTCAGCAAAATGGCAGGGTACAAGATCAACATGCAGAAATGAGTAGTGTTTTTATACACTAGTAATGAACAATCTGAAGAGGAAATCAAGAAAACAGAGAGAACTTTATGTAAGGGCAGTTATATGGGACCTCTGCACTTTCTGCATGATTTTTCTGAAAATATACCACTTCTCTAATAAAACAAAATAAAAATAGTTTGAGAAAGGCTTCGGCTGTGATACAGTCTGATGCAAGCGGAAAAGGATTTCTTTACTGAACTCCTATATTCCATACTGCAGTGTAACTCTGAAAGCATTGGGTGGTCTGATGGAGAGTCCTCAAGAAAAGATTGCGCATTACAGGAGACCTGCATCATGCAAGAATGGCCCATCCCTAGTAAACCCATATGCTCAGTCAATGGCTGGGAGCAGCATGGTGTGGGAGTACACTGGGACATGACCACTACTGGGGATTTGGGAATCTGAAAGTTTGATAGCTGGAGGCTCCTTGCAGAAACTCTCTCCAAGGGAGACGTGAATGATGTACCTCCATGGCCATCACAGAAAGCATTAGCCTAAAGGTAGGTGGTGCACAGCAACCCCAACTTCTGTTCCTTCTTCCAGCAGCTGGTTGGCTCCAGCTTCCATCAGCCCTGGCTGCCGACTTCTTCTCCTTGACTCTACAACCCTGGGGTGAGAGAGGCTGGCTGTTGCTAATCTCTGCATCATTTTACTGTTTGGCCTCCCAGCTCTTCTATCACTCGAGTAACCAGTTCTATGTATTAAATCTCCTCAGTGTGAAAGGTGGAAAGTGCTTTCCTCTTTCCTGGATGGGTCCATATTCACAGCTTATCTCACATTCCCTCCCTATTCTTAAGATAGAGTTGTTTTATTTTGTTTTGTGGTTTCATGCCTATACTAACTAGAAACAAGATGTACTAGAAACCTAACTGGCAGGCCTAGGTCCAGCAAAGACAGTTAAAATCCAGGGTTTCCAAAGTGGCCCAAATACTGCAAATGTAGTGAAATCGGCCACTAGATTTTGGTCATTGCGAGTTCATTGTTTCTTGGCCACATGGCCTGATCCCCACTACAGAATCTACTACTTATTTCCTCACATCGGGGCAATATTCATCTTATTCCTTCCTTGGCTTCTCAGTTCTATAGGATCTGTTAGGAATGTATCAGAGTATACCAGAATGTTCACTACATTATCTTTACAACTGTGTGCATTTAAAAATTCCTGCTTATATAGCCCTGGCTATGTGATGTGCTGACTTTCTATGGGGCATGGGTAGAAGGATAATTTTTCTCCTACTATAATAAGTTTAAAAGAAGAAAAGACATTTTCCAAATAATAGGTTCAGTTTTTAAATACAAGGTCATTTTGGAACCCACAGTAAGTACAGAGAAGGGTGTATTTTTTCTACTACTTTTTATTCATTATTTTCCTAATGGAACAGCTCTACAAGGTAAAAAGTCCTAACTCCACCCAAGTATAGTATGCAGAGTCATTCTGCAAAGGCCCTGGATTATATCACCCACAACTTGACAATATCTTCTCATTTGCGACCATCAGTTGTATTGTGGGTTTATGTGCAGGCAGCACCATTTTCTAATTTTCTTTTAGGAGGAAATAATGAAAGGAAGGGAGGATATTCATTCAGTGGCTTGCAGAAAAGACCTCAAAAACCTACTTAATATTCTGTGGTCTACGGGGAATTTGCTTCTGGGTTTTGATTTCAACTAAGATATACTAACTAATGAAGGAAAGTAAGTTTCAGAATCAAATCCCCTCCCACCCTTCCAGATCTGAGTAATGTTTATAAACCCTCTCTACCCTCTCTAGTAGTCTGACCTCTAACTAGGGTTCTCTCTTTCTCTCTCTCCCTCCCTCTCTCTCTCTCTCTCTCTCTCTCTCTCTCTCTCTCTCTCTCTCCCTTGCCTTTACACTCCCCTTCTCCACTCCTCTAAGTATCTCCCCTCTTCAATTACTATCATATTCAACACTTTATGCTTCATCCCTTTTCTCTTCTCTTTGACTCTAGTCACTTCTCCTTGCTTCCTCTTTATTCTAAGGTCATACATTTTTTAACATTGCTCTTACACACCAGTAAGTGCCTTAATATGCCTCTCTTCTTCCAGAAATTATTCTTTCTTCTCTTTTGGACGGACTTTTAGTTTCTATCCACAGTTATGTTTGACCTCTTCTCCACTGTTTTTCTTTCTTCAGCATCTCCCTGATACCATGACAATGATTCATATTCAAAGAGAGTACAATGATTTTTAAAATCTGTTCCTTTGTATTTCATACTGGAGTTGTGTGTGTGTGTGTGTGTTTTCTTTAGAGAAAGAATGTATACCATGGTAGATCCAGTTGGCTGGGGTCGATTGTGGCAATAATGACTCTCAAGGCATTTATGCCTCCCTGTATGCATGCCATTTTGCACTGTGACTTTGCTGCTTCTTCCACCAACGTCTCCCCTTGAATGTAGGCTTGGCTAGTGACTTACTTGCTTTGGCCATTGTGACAAGAGCAAAGTGTTGCAAACAGAGGCTTGAAAAGGGCTTGTGCAAGTGGGCTTGCTTTCTCTTGCTGGAGGGAGACTCCTGCTGCCATAGGAGCCAGCCCAGGATTGCTGGCTGCAGGGCCAAGGGCTTGTGGAATGAGGAGGCCCAGCCATCCCAGCCAAGGCTCTGGACCAGGAAACCTCCCAGGCCACACGTAGAATTGGAAAACGAACTCTAGAGCAGGGGTTCTTAACCTTTTTTTTGTTACAAGGACTTCTTTGCCAGTCAGGTAAAAACCACAGACCCCTTACTAAGTCCACACTATACTGTGTATTATTTAATAAATATATCAAACCCACACCAACACATCCCCACAAGAATAATATTTTTTTTGAATTTCAATTCAAGTTCATGGACCCTTGTTAAGAACCCCTCTCTAGAGGATGTTTTTATGCCCTTTCAGCTTTCTCTTTCTTGAAATGGATATTTGTGGATGACTTAAAAAAAAAAAACACAAAAAAAAAACTTTAAAAATACTGTTTAGTTTCACATTTCTCATGAATTACATTCTTAATTTCTTGCTGATTTTCAGTTTTAAATATCCTTCTTTTGGTTTCACTAACAGAGGAGCCACAGGGATAAGTTTGTATAGAAGCTCCTTTTTTTTGTTTTTGAATAGTATTTGTTGTTCTAATTCACTAAGTTTTGGAGTGGCTTGTTATGCAGCAAAAACTAATAGTGTCTAAGTGAGATATCTCATGTGAAATGGCTAACATGGAGTCTGACTCATACCAGAGCTTCTGTTCTTGTTTATTGAAGGATCCTCAGATGTCTAACCCATTCTTGAAATGGGAAATGCAGTATTTCTCCAACTTTGACATCCTCTTATGTGAGCTTCTAGAGTAACTGTATTTACTTCTTCACTTCTTTCTCACATCTCTTTCTTAACCAAGATACATTGATTTTGAATCTACACAGATTTTTTAGACAGTCATTTAAGTGATAATTAGAAAAGGATGGAACAGGAGGTAGAAAGGAAAAGAAGGAGATGAAATAAGAGGCAAAGTGGAAGAGAAGTTTCTATAAAGAGTCTTGGCTTAGCTACAGGATGCAAAACAAACTTTGGCCTTTAAAACGTACTCACTGATGTGTTGGGATGAAGGAGCTGATAGGCCTTTAACTGAGGGAATCAGGCACCTCTGCCGTGTTCTCATGTGCACATGAGGGGTAGTTATGGTTGTGTTTATCTTCTGTGTTTGAGAGGTTGAGAAATACCTACTCAGCTCTGACAATCTGACTGAGTTAAGTAAACATTTTCCAGACTACTCCTATCTCAATCTTCTAAGTTAACTGCAACGTATAGCATTGAATATTTGAATAGAAGACCAAGAACAACAACAATAACAAAGGAAAATACCAAAGAAATGCTTTTTCTAATATGTATATGAAGAAAATGGCTCACAAACATTTCAGTGACACACATAAGAAGGAGGATTTTGAAACATTTCTATCACAGAGATCAGGAATTGCCAAACTACAGCTCATGGGCCACATCTGGCCCACCACCTTTTTTTATAAATAAAGTTTTATCAGAACACAGCCATGCCATTCATTTATATGTTGTCTGTGTTTGCTTTTGGGCTATAATGGCAGAGGTGAGCAGGTGCGACAGAGACCATATGGCCTGCAAAGTCTGAAATAATTACTATATGCCTATTTATAGAAAAGGTTTTCCAACCCCTGAAAAATATGTATAAATATCTGTGCATATCAGTTTCAAGATGTGTAAAATATCTTTGATATTCTCTTTATTTCCTTTGCTGTCCTTGTTGTTACATTTTAATGAGCTTGCAGTAAGTGTTCCAGTTTGAGTACAAGCCTCAGACATATCTGGGCAGGTGAGGTGAAAGCTCCTGGAACCCATTTTCCTGGGGACTGAGGAGCATCTTTGAAGAACTCATCATGAGGCAAGTCAGGCAGATTGACCCATTAAAAAAAAACTGTTGCTTGTTGTATTAGCCAAAGGGGTGCTAATGTGAAATACCAAAAATGGGTTGGTCTTTATAAAGGGTATTTATTTGGGGTAGAAGTCCACAGTTACAAGGCCAGAACGTGTAAGTTTCTTCTCTCACCAAAGTCCATTGCCACGTGTTGGAGCAAGACAGCTGCCGAAGTTTGCCAGGGTTCAGGCTTCTTGGGTTCCTCTCTTCCTGGGGCTGCATTTCTCTCCGGGCTTAGCTCCTGTTTCCTCCACAAGGTCAGCTGTAGACGATCAGGCGAACGGCTCGCTTCTCTCCTCCTGGGGCCTTCTCTTCAACATCAAAACTGCTTCTCAAAAAATACTTCCTCTGTCCTTTACCATGCCTTTTATATTCGATTCCCCCACCCACCAAGGGGTGGGGCTCAACACCCTACTGACATGGCCCAGCCAACGCCCTAATCATAACTTAATCATGCCCAGATTAACAGATCAGTTTACAAGCATGATCTAATTATATTTTTGGAATTTATAATTACATTAAATTGGCCAGCGGCTACAGTTGTCAAAGAGTGGCATTTCTGAGTCAGCTCAGTTTCATTATTTCAATCTGTCTTCTAATCGCAACTCCATTGGACTCACCTCCTCATCCTAAATTAATCCAGGACAAACATTTTGAATTGTTTTCTTAAAATCTCTTAAAAATATTGGTCATAGGCAGTGCAGCTCTGGGATCCTTTTAAAGGAGATAAACACACATATAAAGGGTGAGGGGCATCTCTCCCCACTGTGTCATGTCATATCATGTGGCTTAGGCAATGTGATGACTCTAGTGAGCTTTGGGTGTCCAGGGATGCTGCAGTCAAGATGGAATACAGCGGTAGAGAGAGGCATGCCTGTTCAGTGAAGCTTGGTTGAAAAGGTTGACCAGAAAGATTGGACAGATGTGCATGCCCTTGGAGCATGGTGGAGGCCACAATACCAGAAATGCAATAGAGACTGAAGTGCCAGCAGAATAGCCCCTGGGCCTGGGGTGATGTTTAGAGGTGATCACTCAGGAGTCTAGCCTAGGAGAGTCTCTATGCACTGCCCAAAAGACAGACCCTGACCACACTGGGAGGAAAAACTGAGCATTTTTTTTCATTGTTAGAAATATTATTCCATTGATTTGAAGAATGGCCAAGGGAATAAGAGTAGAAATCACAGAATGGTTCTTGGAGAAGCAAGAACTTGAGGAAGAGAAAATGTACCTCTGGTTGGCTCTTCCTCTTACTATCGCTCCATGGAATTGTTCTTCAATAAAAAATGGTGACGCTTAGGACCGTGTACTCTCTTTGCAGGTTTAACAAGAGCCATTAACCATACCAGAGAGACTTTGAGGTCAAACTGCAAAATTTCTACAAAAAAGAGAGACTAGCTGTTAAGAAAATATAGGCCTCTTCCCAAATTAAAAGAAAAACATATTTTCTTCCTAACTTTGACCATGTCACTTGGTCTTTCATATTCTAAGCTAAAATGAGGTAATATTTATAGAGAGATCCCTCTAGGAAAGGGGCCACATGCCCTTTAATTTCACATAGTATTTATTCTATAGCAGGTATAATGTGTTTTCTGGAGGAATGGTATATACCTAAGAGCAATGCTTCATCTACAGACAACATAAAATGGCCTCAAATTCATCACAGAAGTAGAAGGAAAGCTATGGGAGTTACACCGAAAAATGGTCTCTATGGTCAAATATATTTGGAAAATACTGGGTTAGAAAAATAAAATGTTTTTTTTACTTCAGGATGTCTCAGGTTCTTAAACATTCTAACATGCAAAATATATTTCCAAGAGAAGGATATCATTTGAAGTATTACCCAAGTGGATTTGACCAATGGACACTTTTTGTGTAACATAACATTACACAAAGCACATTCATTATTTATGTTTTAAAATCTCAATATATTATGGGGAGGGAATTTTCTTAGGATAGTAGAAATCTGGGAGTATACATTGTATTAGCCTGAACTCGTAAGACTGAAGATGATAAAAATTCAACACAAAATAGTTTAAGTGGAAAAAAAAATGCACTGGCATGTGAAGCTGAGGTATTACCATAGTACAGCTTTGCCCACAACTGAGGAGGTACTCAAATGGAGGACTTAATCTTACTCATATTATTTCTCAGTCACTTTCTTTTCTCCACTGTTCAGCTCTGCTTTCCCCATGCTGCTTTCTTTTCCAAGCAGGCTCTTTTTACAAGATGGTAAATTTGTGATTTCAGGAAGAAACAGTGCCTCTTTTCTGGGGATCATAGCAAAATCCAGAGAGACCACTCATTGGCCCATTCAGCAATATGCCCATCCTCAATCCAGACACTGTGACTGAAGAATGAAGAATTATGATGGGCCAGGTCTAGATCATGTGTCCACTCCATGGTGAAGGTAAAAGAGGAGGGGTCATTTTCATCCGAACTACATGGAATCAATTTTGATAAGAGAATTCTTTGTTTTCACAGAACACAGAAGAGGAGGTGCCAGACAGGCAAAAAATCAACAGATGTCCACTACATTCCTGACAGCATACATAAAGTCTGGTAATGTGCCTCCTTGTTTGGGATTTTTACTTAGTTTTCAATCCCATTTAATAGTTAAAATCTTTGGTTCCCCTATCAGTCACCATATTAACCAGATATCTTCTTCACTTGAAAAAAAGCATTTCTGTGGTACCCACATTCTTCATTATCTTATACAAATTATTAACTCCAAAAACCAAATAGTAAAAAGATTCCCTAAAGGAGGGGTTCTCAAAATGTGGTCCCAGAACAGCAGGATCAACACCACCTGGGAACTTGTTAGAAATGCAAATACTTGGACTCCAACCCAATCAACTATATCAGAGCGGGGCCTAGCAATCTGTGTTTTATCAAGTCCCCCAGGTGGTTCTGATGCACTCTGAAGCTTGGAGACCATTTCTTTCTAGAGATAGTTAAGAACCACTTAGCCAATCATCCACTTCAAGATCTCAGGTGGAAGTTTTATCTTCTAAAAAAGCATGAGGAGCTCTTCTCTGATCATTTTGATTCGGTGCATCTGAGATAGTTCTTGTTCATCTGTATTTTGAGGTCCACTACTTAAAAAGAGTAAAAATATTTACAGTAAGGCTGGCAGCTGAATTTTAACAGTGTACAGACAGCCACCACAATCAAAGAATAGCACAAGAATTTGAGCAGATTGAAAACTGAGTGACCCCAGAATTTGAGAGCAGCTGTTGCAGAAAGAACTCCAACCAAGCAAGCTAAAGAAATGTGACCAGGACTAGGGAAGCCCTTACAAATGATGCGTCATGGTCGTGAAATACTCAGAAACCAAAGGAGAGGTTCCCAGAATCCAGCAATCAGAGAGGTATTGTGAAGGGGACAGGTCAGACAGGAGAGCATCTGAGCAAAGGCATTAGATAACCTTGCAAGATTAGGAGACAAAACTCTAAGCAGCAACAGATTCTGCAATAAGATAGAAGACAGTATTCAAATACACATTTTCCAAAATCACAATGCAGTTCATTCAGCCTTCCTGACACAAATGGAGAACAGCTCGTCAGCAATGCCATCTTGGAATATGGAGGCGAAAACACATATGGTCTTCAACAAGAACCTTGGCAGCCTCAATAATCTCAACAAGGATTAACAAGACCATCACTAAGTGCTCAATTTCCTGAGGGATACTTACAGAGAGAATGGCTGACCAGCTGTGCTCCCTCTCCCAGAGGATGAGGATGTAAGTGGCAACAGGAGGCCCAAAGGTTAGTGTAAGGAGATCCTGACAGGAAAGTCATGAGATGTAGTCACCTGAATGGATTAGAATACTGAGGAAGTCCCTTCCCCAGAGGGAGTTGTCTGCTATGGTTGGTGCCAATTGCAATCATAGCTTTTTGGCTTCCCTGAGACCATTCCTGATATCTCTGCAAATCCCATCCAAGGAGTTTCTAATACATGAATTGCCAAAGCATTGAGGGCTTGAAGGAACAAGGCAAACAGGACCCAACAGTTTTAAATAATCCTCAAAAGACTCCCCTGGTAACTTCCTGACAATCCATATTCTAGCAAACAATCAGTCTACTCTTCACTGTTTATTAAGGGATGTTCCATTTGGTGGATTTCCATGGCCCTTTGCTTCTCTTGTTTTCCTTCCTGTTTTTAATAATTTTATCCACTCTTAGAACTTCCACCAAAGGGTAATCAGAAATGGATTCTGGAGGCAAAAACCCAAGTCAGTTTTGCTATATGTTAGCAGCTCTGCTAGAGGAAGTGTCTTCCTAAAACTCAGAGGGACCAGAAGCTACTTCATAAACTACAGTAAGGTGATTGCCATTGATTTGGACTCTCCCTGGAGACATTGCAGTAGTAGGAAAAATAGCATGTGATTGGCAGTTGGCCAGACTTCATTACATTCTACATTGAACCTCTGTTCATCACTAGTAAAATTGAGATGCCTCATGGGATCATGGTGAGGACTAAATGAGCTAATGACTCCTCAGCATGGATCAGTGTCCGCCTATGCTGTGACAGGGAACATGGTTCATTCCCTAAACAGGCAAGTAATCCATGATCCTGGAGGACCCCCAGGCAAGGACAGAAGAGAAGAAAAATAAATGAGAGAGGAGAGAAGGAGCAGAGAAAAAGCAGAAACGTGAGTCAAGAATATGTAGGTGACCAGAGATGCTTCTGCATCCCTAGAGTTACTGCCTATTATTACTATCTCTACAACTATTAGTACAACCACCACCACTGCTATTACATACCATTTATTGAGGACAGTGACAAGGACAATGTACCAGTCACCGTGCCAAGGAATAAAGATTGGTGTACCACCTCTGATCATCTAACCAGAAAATGGCAGATTCTGCCTCTGAACCCAAGTATGCATGAATCCAAAGCCCATCATTTGTTATATCCTAAATGATGATGAATAAAGACCAGTTCCAAGCAGGTCCTGGCTATGTGTTTGCCAACACTTAATCACGATTTTTGCTTTATTTTGAATTCCCTGTGCAGCCTTTCAATAAACTCAGACTAAATATGTTTCCCTAAGTCCATCCCCATTACTTGAAACCTGACAGAGTCTGAACACACAACTTGGGTTCCTGATTTTTTGGCTTTGTTTTGTATTTCCTGTGAAGCTTTTCAATAAACTCTCACAAGGTAAGGTTCCCTAATCTCATCCCTGTTTCCTGAAATATGGCAGAGCCTGAACACTCAACTTGAGTTCCTCCATGTCTCTGTTCAAGACCTTCTCCATCTGATAGAGCAGTCCCTCAACCAGAAGTTGGTTCCTAGACATCTCTGCCATTGCATGATTATTTAATGTTGTAAATCTCGCTCTAAGCACTGCTTTAGCTGCATCCCACAAATTCTGGTATGTTATATTTTCTAATTTCCCTTGAACCTCCTCTTTGAGCTACTCATTATTTAGAAGTTTGTTGTTTTATTTCTGAGTTTGGAGACATTCATTTTACCTTTCTGTTATTGGTTTCTAGTTTAATTCAATTATGGTTAGAGAACATAATTAGTATGATTTTATTTCTTTTAAAATTGTTTATTCTATGATCCAGAACATGATCTATCTTAGTGAATGTCCACATGTGTAGTACTTGAAAAGAATTGTGAATTCTGTGTTTAATAAATATCAAATAGATTCATTTGGCCTCTGGTATTGTTTAATTCTTTTCTATGCTTTCTAATTTTATTTCTACCTGTAGTAGTGATTATTGAGGGAGGAGTGTTGACGTCTCTAACTATAATTTCTTCTTTTATTCCTATTGGCTTTTTTCCTTCCTGTATATTGAAGCTTTGTTGTTAAGTGTATAAACATTTAGGATTATTATGTTTACTTGGGATTTTATCATCTTGTAATGTCCTTCTTTATCCCTGGTAATTTTCTTTGTTCTGATGTTCACTTTCAAAGTTTGTCCCAGCAATACTGGATATACATACAAAATCCAAGCACAAGGTTGGAAGACTCTTTCTCATAGAAACCTTGTCTACAAATATAAGCACACACACAAGCACATAAACAAATAGGTGAATAAGACACATAAAAGAGAGACTGGGTTTCAGGATTAGAATCTATATGAGGAAATAGTGGTGGCTTACAAAATTGATCTTCATATAATACCATGAAGTTGTCTGGTCCAAAAAGCCATAAGGCCAGCTGGAACTACAGTCCTGCTTTTGATTTCATATTTTTCTCATTTGAAAATGGTTTTCTCCCATGCATCCTTCTATTGCTTGTCTTCTCCCTCAAAAGTCAGAAACTTAATGATCTCATTCAAGAAGCATTATAAGATTCACTTAAGAATGTTTCATATTTTCCTAAAGAATAAAATGTAAATATTACCTGCGAGACAGTCTTTGGATACTTATGAAACAGAGGTCAGATTTGCCTCAAAGTGACTTCTCATTGAGACGATATTTTTATTTGATTTGAATATTTATTTTGCTTCTCCCTCTTTAATAATCTTTCAAAATAAAGACAGACTACCAGAGAAAAATAACAAAACCAGCACAGAAACACAGTATCTTCAGCATTGAGATTTTTATGATGAATGGAAGTAAAAGTAGAAATAAAACTCCATTAGCATTGGGAATGCCATCCACACACTAGGAACTTCAGGGATTATATTTAGCAAGTAATGTCAATCAATCTCCATTCTTGTGAAAGCACAGTTGCCTGAAAAGTCATCAGCGAAGACCTTAATAAAATCCCTCTCAGGCCTCCTAATTCAGCAGCATGATCGCTGGAAGCGAGGGCAGGCAGTGGGGCATTTGGACCCGTCTGCCCTCTGGCAGTCACTGGATGTCCTGGACCACAGAAGTCAAAGAGGTGAGGGGTGCTTGGAGGCAGAGTAAAGGAGCCCAGCCCCTTGCCATTGCTTACCTGGAGCTTTGGCTATTCTAAAGAGAATAGCCCATTAGCAAGAGAGCTTGTGTTTTCTATACTTCATGTTTTTTCAAACACAGTGAATAAATATCAGAATCAAAACGCTCTGGAATTGCACATTGGCTGCCTACCTACAGGGTTTGCTGGGTTTCTGGAAAGCAATACAAATTTCCAGTAAATGTCATCTTTATTATTATTACTTTTTCATTCTGGATTCAAACATTTCAAGAAGGGGCTAATCCACTTTTTGGTATAACTGTAACTTACGTTTAAATATAAACCAGTATGTAAAGAGGAGCAAAGAGAAAAATCATTAACTCTCTGCAAACATATGGTATGTCAACAGAAAATTCTCTAAGAAACCAGAGTTACTTGCTGCCAGAACAGGAGGAAAATTTAGAGAATTTCTCATTTTCAATGCTAAATGATTGAAGAAGACATTTTATCTTTGCAACAAGTTGGAGCTGTTATGAATAGGGCTCAGGGGAGTTTGCAAAAAGAATAAAAATATATATTGGCTGGTTGAGAGATTATAAACAATAGAGGCACACTTTGATAGATGAGCTTCTGCAAAAATCACATTGGAAAAATAGTAGGCATTTATGAGAAATTTAAAGTTACACAAAAAGATAAGGAGAGGAAAGTAATAAATAAAAGTTAAGTTTTTTCTAGTAATGACTTGTATTATACTTGGCTGATATATTCTGAATAGTACGTGAAAAAGTTACTGAGCAGCTTCCACCTTGTTAAATGATTCAGGTCATTCTGCCATAAAAGGAACAGAAGGGACTAAGGTACTGCAACTACAGTTAACAATCTCTGGATGAGCTCCTGAGCAGCATAATCTTAGCAGCGATGAAGGTCAGGATAGTATAGATTAACGTCCCTGAACTGCTCTTGATCAAGGGTGAGAAACAATTTAACTGTAGGTCAAATTTAACAATTAAAAATTTACTTATAATAAGGAAATTGGGTTGCAACTCCATTTGTCAATTCAAAGTTTACTTGCAACCATAGGTTGGCTACAAATACAATGGAAATAATGAAAGCACTCAGTGTGAATCAATGGCTGGCTACACAGACCTTTCCATCAAAATATTGTATATTTTATTTTTTGTGTGCTACACATTATTTATATCCATTACATATATAATACACCTATGCATATATATATATGTATATATATGTATATGACACATTTTCCAATCAGTCATTTAATGTTACCCAACACTGTTTGTAGATGATGAATGTTTCTTAAAAATCAATTAGAATTAAATGAAAAAGTAATTAACCATATACATATTAAATACAAAAAATACATATGGAAGTATTTTTATTTGATAAAACTGATAGCAGTATTTGATTTAACTGAAAATAAGCTATTAAAATAATCATTAAAAATCATACATATATACCTGAAAAATACAATTTCAACATGTGACAAACATTTATGACAATTTACCATTTTTCTGACATAAAACTAAAGTCATTTCTTTCAGTATGTGTACATTCATTAAACTTTGCTTTTGTATTTCTTGCATAAGTCATACCCATTAATGTAAGATCACGAGGACATCTCTGATGAGTGTTCCTGACTTGCTAAGTTCACTCAAGCAGGTTAAGCGTCAGAGCTGAGATCCGACCCAGGCAGTCTGGGTCTAGAACCTGTGCACTTAAGCAGGGCACGACCCTGATACTCCCTATATGGATGCTGGAAAGCAGCCCACCAGCCATATGGGTTCATTATACAGGAGGCCTCAGCCAGTATGTCTTACAGAAGCTTCGGAGAGTGTGGGCCATGGGAAAATCTGTTACAAGAGGTACTACAGCTTTATTTTATAATAGTGATGACTAATTTAAAGGTATCATAAAAATTATCAACTCAAAACCACAATGCAATACCACTTCATACCACACCTACTAAAATGGCTATCCTCAAAAAGACAGAATAACAAATGTTGGCAAGGCTGTGGAGAAATCAGAACCCTTGTACACTGCTGGTGGGAATGTAAAATGATGTGGTTGCTTTGGAAAGCAGTCTGGGAAGCTACTTAATGGTTAAACCTTGGCTTATCATATGATCCAGCAGTTCCACTTGCAGGTAGACGCCCAAGAGAAATGAAAACATATGTTCACACAAACACGTGTACTTGAATGTTAACAGCATTATTCATAATAGTCAAAAAGTGGAAACAATCCAAATGTCCAACTGTTTAAAAAAACTCAAGGAAAAATATTAAAATAATGTGAATAAATATAACATGAAATCCACTTGTGCTATGTGAAGTAAACTACAACTTTAATGAGAGATGTGAAAAAAAGAGGAGATGTGTATCTGTATAAATACAATTGTGCTCAGTGTGTGTGTGTGTGTGTGTGTGTGAGAGAGAGAGAGATGTGTTGGGGGACTCAATATTATGGATAGAAGAACTCTTCCCAAGTTATTTTAAAGATTAAATAAGTTATTTAACTAATTTAAAATTTAATTTCATCTTTCTTTTGTACTTGTACTTCTAGGTTTACCTGAAATTTTAAAACTGAGGAGAACTGTCTTAAATTAAAAAAAAAAATGAGAATAAAGAGAAAAGATTTACTGTACTGTATATAAGATATTGACTTGTGTCAATACTTGCACAAGTATGAATAGGCAGATATTTTAATTGAACAGAATACACTAAAACATAATTTACTATATGAAGAAATTTTATGCAAAACAATTGAGAGAAACAATTATTGAATAAATTGTAACAAGACAAGTATCAAAAGATAAAATTCAGTTTCACTTTCATATCTTATATCTAAATAAATTATGGGCGGATTTAAAAATTTAACCTAAAACATAATGCCATAAAAGTATTAAAATGACATAAATGTAGGTGATGCCAGTTTAGAAAGAGGAAAAAGTGTTATAGAGGAAACCACTTATTAATATATTGATGTATATAAAAATGTAAATATTCTGTATATCAAAAAATTATAAAATTCAAAGTGTAATAGCAAAGGGTAAAAAATATGTGCAACAGATTAACATTTTCCACCTGTAATATATAAAGTGCTTTCATGAAACATTCAAAAAAACAACCCAAAACATCTAAATAACAAACATGATTTGCTTAATAAAAATCCATTTATGATAACATGTTGCCACACACAAAAATAAATTAGGCGCAAAGTTTCAGAAAATGAGATATTATTTTTCACATTATCAGTTTGAAAAAATTAAGAGTGAAGTAAAAGGGACATTCTTGCAAATTTTTGGTTGACTATAAATTGCTATAACCGTTTCAGAAGGAAATGATTCTAAAGGAATAATTAGAGGTGCAATAAAAACTTACTCATAAAGGTATTTGCAATTGTATTATTTATTTTTACCAAAAACTCCCACAAACTAAATAAATAAATAAAAGCAAACTCAATGGCTTCAAATAGATACAGGAAAAAAAATAGGGTACAGGCCCAAACATATTATGGTACAAATTAATTGAAACCATGGTTATTAATAAATTTAATCATATGAGAAAATGTTCATGATACATGTCAAATCAAAAACTGCAGTCAAGATTCTGTTGTTTTGTGTGTATTCACACACACACAAACACCTCACACCATACATTACATGCACACACAAGCACCAAACTATGCTTATAAAAACATTCACATATAACTGGAACAAGGACACCAAAATGTTTATGATAATTATCTCTAGTTAATGGTAACACAAATGTTTTTCTCCTTTATGTTTTAAAAAGTTTTCAAGTTTTCTCTAATGAACCCTTTTACTTTTATAAGTGGAATTAATTATTAAAATAAGTAAGCAAAGAAAATTTTAAATTGAAATGATCGTATAGATTTTTAAGGTCAAATAAGTATTCAAGCAATGCACATTTATTAAGCATTTACTATGTGCTCAGCACTGTTCTATGAACTGGGGATACATTGGCACATAAATTTTCTGCCCTCTAGAACATTACACTCTAGGAAGAGTTCAGACCAAACATTTCCCCCAGATTCTGCCACCAAAATGTGTGTGTTTTAAGGGCTCAAAGCAATTAATACTAAATGTGGAAGCATGAGCCTGTGTAAGAATTTTGACTCAACTAAGTCTGGAGTTCTTTACTTGTATGAACATTGGCTGTGTTCCCCTCACAGGTAAGCCACAAATTTATATCAGAGTGATCAAGTCCCTGATGGCGTAACAGAAGAAATACTTGGTTTAAATCCAGTCATTCTCCTCCCTAAACCTCTGAGGTTGTGATCTTGTTTTTCCAAAGCTTGGCATGCCAAATGTCTGTTCCTTTATAGAAGATTAATAGCTTTTCTGCTGCAAGGTTTGTGCAAATTCATTAGTAGTTTCAGATCCATAAAAATATTCTTGTTTCCAGCCAAGGCAAAAAAATAAGTTATTCTATCAACTCTGTGTCATTTAAGTACATTTAGTTATATCCACATTCTTTCATCCACTATGGATGTTAAATTTCTGGAGGACAGGCACCCTACAGGCTACTCTGAAATTTGTGCAGACAGGAATCTAAACACACTAATTCTTAGTAATAAAGACTAATGCTCCAGGATGATTAACATTAGGTTACTCAGCATATAGTAGAGAACTATGCATATTACCTGATTAACGACTTACCTAGAGTGGTGTATAAATATATCCTTAGAAACTTGTCCATACAAGCTTTGCTAGCCTTACTGAAAATCATGTTTCCAGACTATTTACACAAAATAAAGCTGATGCTGCCAAAAAATAAAACGCGAGTTGTTCCTAGTTGAAAGGATATATCTTCCGTTATAGGAGTCTATGATACTGGTGGGGAACAAGATAATTATAATGTGTGTTCTCTCTTTTGTGGTGCCATATTCATGGAAGGTGATATTGTTGGGGTCAGATTGTTTTTACATTAAAACTTATATTGGTTCTGTGAAGAAATGACTTGTAGTAACCCCATATTTTATTTGTCTTATCTTTTCCCTTCCTGGGAAAATAGATTTTGGCTCTTCTAGCACATTCACCATTTTGCCTAATTAGGGTACATATCCAGTTATTAGGTGATCTAAGAAAGATCACAAAAGTTACATAGAGCTCAGAAAAAAAACATTATCTGACTTCTTAAAACCAATATTTTTTTAATGAGCATCAAAATCCCCTCTCAAGCTTTTAAAAACAATTTCCTGAGCACCATTCTTAGAGATTATGGCTTAGTTAGTTTGGCTGGAACCAAGGCTCACTATTAAAAAAAAAAAAAAAAAGTAAAAAATCTTATGCAGGTGATTCTGATATGCCCTAAAGTTAGTGGATCAATATCCTCAGACACACTAAAACTCCTTAAAGATTTTTAAAATCCTGTTGGGGTGCTCAAGCAGTTGAGCACCTGCTTCCTACATGGAAGGTACCGGGTTCGATCTCCAGTTCCTGCTAAAAACAAAATCAAGACAACAGGCAAACAAAAGAAAAAACAACTCAGCGGAGTTGATGTGGCTCAGTGGTTGAGTACCGGTTTCCCACATATGAGGTCCTGGGTTCAATGCCTGGCCCCAGTACCTAAAAAAAAAAAAAAAATCCTGTCAGAAAATTAATTGTTCATATAACATAGTTTCCCCATAACTTAGATATATCAATTTAAATCAATTCAACTAGTATTTATAAAGTATCTATTATTTACAAATCATCTGATTGAGGATATGTGAATATATGCTAAAAAATATAACCTAGTGCACAAGTACATTAATAATAAAACTCCAAGAGAGAACCTGGTAGGAGCTTTATAAGAGATGGAAAAGGTGCTATGAGAGTTTAAAGAAGGAAGGGGTCTTATCAATCCCATGAAATCATGGAAAGCCTCATTAAAAAGATGTATTTGAGATGGGCATTGAGGGGCTGATGGGAATTTGGCACACTGAAGTTGCAGGGCAGGACAAGGCAGTAGGGAGTAGGGAATGGGAAAATAAGGGGCACATTGCCTGGAGCTTAAGTAGAAATAAAGTGGGAAAGTTCTTTTGGAGAGAGATTGTCATTAATCCATAGGTAAGAACTTAGTCCAAGAAAAAGAAATAAATTCCCTTACTACT
>JAQZBX010052885.1:7410-19121 GCA_029593785.1 Cabassous unicinctus | reverse complement strand
TTTTTTTTCCCTCTTTTAAATTTTTTTTAAACTTTTACCAGGAGGTCCCAGAGATCGAACCCAGGTCCCTCCATATGGGAAACGGACGCCCAACCATTTGAGCCACATCCATCCCCCGTTTTTTTCTCTTTTTGTTCAGTTATAGGGTCTCTTTATAGATTCTGGATATTAATCTTTATAAGATATGTGGTTTCCAAATATTTTTTCTCATTGTGCAGGTTGTCATTTTATTTTTGGCATAAGTCATTTGAGGCAGAAAATTTTAAAAATTTTGATGAGGTCCCATTTATTTATTTTTTTCTTTTGTTACTTATGCTTTAGATATAAAGTCAAAGAAACCAATGCCTAACCAATGTCCTGCAGATGCTTCCTTACATTTTCTTCTCAGAGGAGCTTGATAGTTCTGGCTCTTACATTTAGTTTTTTGATCCATTTTGACTTAATATTCTTATAAAGTTTAGGTAAGGATATTTCTTTTTTTCTGTAAAAGGAGATGCTATTTTCATGGCACTATTTGTTGAAGAAATATTTCTATACCAATTGAGTGGTCTTTGCCCCCTTGTCAAAAATCAGTTGGCCATAGATGTAAGGTTGAATTTCTAAGATCTCAAATTACCATACTAATAACACCATGTATTGTACATCTGTTGTAGTTCATGAGAGAATGTTCTTGTATTTGTACAGTTAAGCATGGAGTTCTCTATGTTATGCAATCCCATGCTTTGAATAATCCATCCAAAGTGGACACTCAGTGGCTTGGTTTCATCATAGACTTGTGTGGTTATTTCTAGAACACTCATCACTCCAAGAAGAAAAACCATATACTCTGTATACACCCCTATTGTTAACCCTTGGCATTGATATAGTATCTTCTATGCCACTAATGAAAGTATATTAAAATATTACCACTAACTATAGTCTGTAAATTATATTTGTTGCATTTTCCAATGTATCACCATATTACTGACACCTTGTAATACAGACAAACATTTATTCTACTTCATAAAAGATTATTTTTGTATATGTACTATTAATCACAATCCTTATCTACCACCGAGTTCACTATGTTATAAGGACCTAGTTTATCTCTACCTTTCTTTCAACTGACATTTACATCCCTAGGCTACCCTTTCAGCCACAATCACAGTTATAAATTAGCAATGATAGTTATACTCATTATAATGTCCTACCATCTATTCTATAGTTGCACACCTTTAAAGTCAAATTTTATTAAATATTGTTCATATATTAGCATCAGCTACCCCTTCACAACCCTGATTCTATCTCCTAGTAACTTATACTCTAGATTTTAGCTCCATGAGTTTACTATTTTTTTTTTAATTTCATATTAGTGGTACCATACAATATTTCTCCTTTGGTGTCTGGTTTATTTCACTCAACATAATGTTTTCAAGGTTCATTTCTGCTGTCATATATATAACCAATTCATTTATTCTTAAAGCTGAATAGTATTCCATCATATGTATATACCATATTTTTAATCCATTCAACATTTAATGGACACTTGGGTTGTTTCTATCTTTTAGCTACTGTGAATAATTCTACTATGAACATTGGTGCACAAATATGAGTTTGCACCCTTGCTTTTAGTTAATCTAAATATATTGCTAGTAGCAAGACTGCCAGATTACAAGCCAGGTCTATAGATAGCCTCCTGAGTAACTGCCAAACTGTCTTCCACAAAGGTTACACCATTCTACATTCTGACCAACAGTGAAGGAGTGTTCCTCTTTGTCCAAATCATCTACAGGACCTGCAGTTTTCTGATTTAAAAAAAAAATGGCCATTCAACAAGGTGTGAAATAGCTCATTGTAATTTTGATCCGAATTTCCCTAATAGCTATGATACTGAACATTTTTTCATGTGTTTTTTGTTCATTTATATTTCCTCTTTGAAAAAATGTCTATTCAAGTCTTTAGATATGTTTATATTAGGTCACTTGTCTTTTTATTATTGAGCTGTATGATCTCTTTATATAATATGGATAACATACTCTTTTCAGATATGTGGTTTCCCAATATTTTCTCCCATTGAGTAGGCTGCCATTTTTACCTTCTTGAGAAAGTCTTTTGAAGCTCAAAATTGTTTAATTTTGAGGAGGTCCCATTTATCTATTTCCTTCTTTTAGTGATCATGTTTTGTATGTACAGTTTACCTGATGCTAGAAGAAACAGACTTCAGCAAACCTATCACAACTAAGGAGATAGAAATAGTCATCAAAACCTACCTAGGATGTAAAGCCCAGGACCAGATGGCTTCACAAGTGAATTCTGCCAATCAGTCAAAGCAGATCTATTATCAATCTTGCTCAAAATTGTCCAAAAAATAGAACACGCAAAAACTGCAGAACTTGTTCTATGCATCCAATGTCAGCCTAATACAAAAGCCTGATAAAGATAACATGAAAAAAGAAAATTATAGACCATTTTCTCTAATGAATACAGATGCAAAAATTCCTCAACAAAATACTTGTTAATCGAATCCAAAAGCACATTAAAACAATTATACATCATGATCAAGTGGCTTTTATTGGAGGTATGCAAGAAAATCAATCATTGCAATACATCACATTAATAATTTGAGAATAAAAATGATATGATCATCTTGATTGCTGTGGAGAAAGCCTGCAACAAACCCAACATCTTTTCTTGATAAAAACACCCCAAAAGTTGGGAAGAGAAAAATATTTTCTCATCATGATATAGTGCATATATGAAAAATCCACAGCTAACATTATACTTAATGGAAAAAGACAGAAAATGTTCCTGCTATTGGGAATGAAACAAGGATGCCCATTCTCACCACTGTTATTTGATATGTGGCTAGAAGTTCTAGATAGAGCAATTAGGCAAGAAAGAGAAATGAAAGTCATTCAAATAGGAAAGGAAGAAATAAACTTTCACTATTGGCTGATGATATGGTCCTCTATCTAGAAAATCATGAAAAATTCACAATAAAGCTACTAGAATTAATACATAAGTTCAGCAAATTCTCTGCATAAATCAAATTTTTAATATGCAAAAATCAGTTTCACTTCTATACACTACTAATGAGAAATCTGAGAACGGAGTCAGGAAAAAATTCCCATTTAACTAGAGACTAAAATAATATAATATTTAATAATAAACTTAATGAAGGGCATAAAAGAATTGTATTCAGAAAACTACAAAACATTGCTTAAATAAACCAAAGAAGACTAAAATAAATGGAAGGATATTCCATGAACGTGGATTGGAGGACTAAATATCATAAAGATTTCAATTCTAACCAAATTTACCTACAGATTATGCACAATCCCATTAAAACTTCCAATAGTCTTTTTTGTACAGAATTAGAAAGGCCAGTTATCAGTCATTGGGAAGGGTAATAAGTCCCAAATACCGAAAATATCTTTAAAAAGAAGAACAAAGTTTGTGGATTCTCACTTCCTGAATTTAAAGCATATTACTTAGCTACAGTGATAAAAAAAGATAGATATATGGACCAATGGAATAGAATTGAGTGTTCAAACATAGATCCTCAAATGTATGGGGAAAGGAATTTTGACTAGGAAGTCAAGCCCACCAAGTGGGCAAAAACAGTCTCTTCAACAAATAGTGCTGGAGAAGCAGATATCCACATCCAAAAGAAAGGAGACCTGTGTCTCACACTTTATATGAAAATTAACTCAAAATGATCAAAGACTTAAATGTCAAACCCACATCCATAAAACCCCTAGGAAAACATACATTGAAAATATAGGAATCTTGTCTTAAGTGATGGTTTCTTAAAACTTACACCCAAAGCATGAGCAAAGTAAGAAAAAAATAGATGAATGGGACCTACTCATTTTTAAACATTTTTGTGCTTCAAAAGACTGTTAAGAAAGTGAAAAGGGAGCCTTCTCATAGGTAGAAAATACTTGGTAACTACAAATCTGATAAGGGTTTGATGTTGATGTTATATAAGGAGATCATATAACCCAATGATAAAAGAGACAAAATCCAATTTAAAATGGGCAAAAACTCGAATACCCATTTCTCCAAAGAAAAAATACAAATGGCCAAAAATCACATGAAAAAAATGTAAAACATTATTAGCTATTAGGTAAATGCAGATCAAAACTACACTGATATATGATTTCACACATATATATTGGCCATTATTACAAAAATAGAAAACTACAAGCATACATGCTGGAGAGTATGTAGAGAAAGAGAAACACTCATTCACAGTTGGTGGGAATGTAGAAGGGTGCAGCCTTTGTGGAAGACACTTGGTGGTTCCCCAACAAACTAAAAATATAACTGCTTTATGATCCACTAATCCAGTTATTAGGAATATATTCAGAAGAACTGAAAGCAAGGATACAAACTGACATTTGTACACCAATGTTCATAGCAGTATTATTCATAATTGCTAAAAGATGGAAACAACCCAAGTGTCTATCAAATGATAAATACCTAAAAAAAAATGTGGTGTACACATACAATGGAATACTTTTCAGCTGTAAGAAAAATGAAATTAGGAGGCATATGACAACATGGATGAGGCTTTATTGAAATAATTCAGACACAAAAGAACAAATATTGTATGGTCTTACTAATATGAACTAAAACAATGAATAAACTCATGGCAGTAAACTCTAGAGTATAGGTTACTAGGAAATGAAGTGTAGGTTGAGAATGGAAGCTGATGCTTAATGTATATAGAATTTTTAATATTTTATTTTAAATGTGTGGAAATGAATAGAGTTGATTGTAATACATTATAGTGAGTATAACTAACATTGCTGAATTATAAATGTGATTGTGGCTGAAGGGGGTAGTCAGTAGAAGTAATATTTCAATTGAAAGGAAGCTAGAGAATAATGTAGGGACTGTACAAAATAGTGATGTCAGTGGTGAATGAAGATTTTGGTTAACAGTATAAGAATGTTCTTTTAAAAAGTGCTAAGGATATGGTGATATGTGGGAAAATTACAATTAATGTAAATTTTTGATGCTAGTTAAGAGTAATATTATAATATTTTTTACAGCATTGGCAAATAAGATATATCAATTCAATGGACAAGGGGTTATGAGATTTGTTCCTTTTAGAGTAATGAAAGCATTCTAAAATTGACTGAGGTGATGACAGCACAATTCTTTGATAAATATTAGAAGCACTGAGTGTACACATTGAATGGATTGTGTAAAGTATGCAATTGTATAACACAGTTAATCCTGCAGTAGAATATGGACATTAGTTAATTGAAAAAATATGAGAACATTCTCTCATGAACTATAACAAGTATGCAATACAAATACAGGGTGTTAATAACCAGATGGGTTAAAACATTGGTTGTAGTTAGCAGTAATGTTTTGATGATGCTTTTTCATGGTTTGTAACAACTGTTTCACAATAATTAAAGGTGGTGATGGTGGAGTAATATATGGGGTCCTGTATGATAATATGCATGTTTGTTTTTATAAGTTCACAACTTTTATTATAAACTTAATGTTTTTGGTTGTTCTTGTATGAATGATTAACTTCAATTTTAAAAGTTAAAAAATGTAACTTTTAAGGACTAAAAAGCCATTCTGAAGCAGAGGAAGTGTAAAATCATGTTTTACACATGGCAGTGTAATCTGCATCTTTGGTTCTTAAGGAAAATAAAAGAACATCCACATGGTAATGCCACATATTCATTAGGTTATAAAAAATATATCTAAATTCACCAATTTTTGGTGAATATGTGAAGGAAAGAATGTAAGGAAATATTGCTTGTGTGTGTTCATAAGTAGGTAAAACATCTTTGTAAAACAATTTGATATGATATTAGCAAGCTAAGACTATTTTAGTTTGCAGTAAACAAAAAATGTTATAGTCAGGGCTGAAAGCAACAAACATTTCCCACTTATGTCAAATATCAGTTTTGTGTTGGTTATGACTTCGATGCCCATTTGATGCCCAAATTCTCTGTCCACATATGACCCAATTTCTATGCCTAGGCTTTGGAAAAGACTGCCTAAGGGTTGTTACTGGTTCTTATAGAAGAATGAAAAGATGTTATAAAGAAGTTCTCATATGTAAATCCACACTAATTAGCTCATTTATTTGATCATATTCTATTGGTTAAAAATGTCACCTGACTCTGTCTGCTATTAATGAACTAATACTCTATTCTCCTCACTTAAAAAGATACAGCAGAGAGAGCCATGACAGAAGGGACAGGAATACTTTGAATAATGCAAATGAGGCTTCATTTTTAAACTGTGTATAAATCTGCTATGATCCTGAATTTCCTACCAGGATAGTGATTGATTGTAATATGGAAGAAAGGCGAGAGAAACTTAAACCTCTAATATTGTGGGGTGTATACCTTGAGACTTTTAATAATACTCATTGAAATCCAAATGTGATTTTGAATATAACACATTTTCCTTATCCAATTATCAATTCATAGCTAGGGCACCCTGAAAAGCATTGATTACATTTGTGTTGAAGCTTTGCTGAACAAAGTAATCAAATATCCATTGATATTTACTCATTTCCTTGAGCTTACTGTAAAAAACTTGAATTGTGATTGGGTCTGATTTCTGAAATTTATTGATTCTGACTACATCCCTATTGTTTCCCTAAAAAGTATAAATTTCCCTCCATTCATAAAACAATCATACAAAAAAAATATCATTTACCTTCACCTCTTCAGTGGATAACTAGATTGTAAGGTAAAGATTTCACTCAATATGTATCCCTCCTAAAATCATAAATGTATACATTAAATTAATGGTACCCAATATTTAGTTAATATCTGGCATCCTGAAAAGAATTGTTTTCATTCAGAATTATCTCTACTTTTGAAAAGAAAGAAATATCCACAAAAAAATCCATATCATAAACTCAACTATTTCCATGTGCTTTCCTTGAAGAATACCAAGTAACACAACATATATTTTTAAATTTAAATCATGATTTCTCCAATACTTAATTTTTATTACATTCTTTTGAATATATGTGGTGTGAGTAAAGAAAGAAAGAAACCAATGCAACAGTTTAAAGGGCACAGGTACAAATTCACTCACTAGTAACACAATATATGACAGAGGTAATATGTGGTAGTATACTTTCAATATTATGTCCTTTTCAGTTAATGGTGCTTGGACAGTTGGAAATTCAAAGGGGCTAAAAATTAATTTCACTCTTACCTCTCACCATGAACAAATGATATAGAATAATGACTTAATATAAAAATGAAAACTAAATTTTTGAATTAAAATTATGTCTTTGGGGAAATTCATATGCAGATTGAAATTAACTGAAAAATTAAAAACCAATATTTGACCAGCAGCTACTAAACTAAAAATAAATGAACAAGTGCAGGCAACTTTCAAGAATTGATTATAAAAGGTAAAGAAGTTTTAAAAAAGAGATTTGGCACAGAGTGAGAGTTATTCACCAAAAGTGGTTTGAATAGATCCTCCAACATGGGGTATGACAATAAAGTTACGTTGCACTCAGCATGCCAATGTTTATGCTTCTAAAGACATTATTAGAAAAGGAGACAATTTGTAGTTTTTCTGAAATCTTTCAATTATGACTGCCAATCTAGAAAGAACCAAAGTTTGGGACGGGCTAAGAAGCTCCAAGGAAATCTTGGAAATGAAGGCTCAAAAATAGAAGTCTACTTAAACCTACAGAATATCAACATAATTGTAAAATTCAGCCAGGAAATTTGGAGAGTGGAGATAAGAAGTCAAATATTTGGAAGCAGAAATCCCCTTTTGCATTTTGAAAAACCTCTTTAATGTCTGGATTTATAGAACACAGCTAGATTCTAAATCATTTTTTTCTTTCAAACTTTGCAACATGATTTTTTCATTGAAGGATAAGAATAAAATGTGGCATCACACAAAAGGAATGTTTACAAAAATATGGTTACAAAATGAAAAGAATATTTTAATAGCACTTTCAGATAACCATCGTTATTCTGTGATTGATTCTACACCGAATTTCAACAAATTGTAATTTCTTAAAGACTTGCACTTCGTAATAGGGTTGTTGTTAGTGCGTTTATTATGATGATGTTAGTGTATTCGGCTATGAAGAATAGGGCGAATGGTCCTGCTGCGTAAGAAAAAAAGGCGGGAGAAGCCCCGGCAGCGTCTATGGCTGCTTCTTTGAATTTGCAATTCAAATACCTCTCGGAGCCCTGGCAAAAAAAGGACTAAACCTTTGTCTTTAGATTTACAGTCTAATGCATACTCAGCCATTTTACCTATGTTCGTTACACGGTGATTCTTTTCGACAAATCACAAAGATATTGGAACCTTATACTTACTATTCGGTGCTTGGGCTTAATAAATTAATAAATTTTCCATACTCTGTTACATTATACTGATTGATAATTTAGGCATTTGAGTGGGTCATTCACACATAGCTGATTTCATACATGAAGTTTCTCCTGGAAAATATTGGTTCACAGAGCATTAGACATTATCCAAATTTGATATAATTCATTATATAAAACCAAAAGAATTCAAATTTATTAATATCACCAAGAATCCTATCAGATTAGTCTTTAAGCTTTGAGAAACTTTCATGCTCATGTGGAGGTCACAAGCCTCTAAAGTAATAATTCATGTGAATCTCAATTTCTTATACTAGTAAATACTTTTGTTAGGATTTTTTCACTAATTTTTTTTCCTATTTAGGGAAGTTGTGTGTTTATAGAACAATCGTGCATAAAATACAGGATTCCCATATACCACCCTAGTATTAATACCTTGCATTGGTGTTGAAATTGATGATAGCACATTGTTATAATTGTACTATTAACTACAGTCAATAGTTTAAAGTAGGGTTCACTGTTCATTGTAGTTCCTTAGATATATATTTTTAATTTTTATTCTGATACCATACATAAAATCTAACATTTCCTCTTTTAATCAAAATCAAATATATATTTCAGTGCTGGTAATTACTTTTGCAAAGTTGTGATATTGTCACCACCATCCGTTACCAAAACATTTTCATCATTCCAAATAGAAACCTTGTGCATTTAAGCCTTGACTTCATATTCCCTATCCCCACCTCATCGCCTAATAACCTATATTCTAGATTCCATCTCTATAAGTGTGCTTTTTCTAATAACATGTCTTCCATATTCATACCTGTTGTCATATGTATCAGGACTTCATTCTTTCTTACAATTGAATAATATTCCATGTGTATATACATATATATACATGATATTTTGTTTAAACATTCATCGGTTGATAAACACTTGGTTGCTTCAGTCTTTCGGAAATTGTGAATAATGTTGCTATGAACATCGATGAGCAAATATCCAAATATTTTCTCCCATTGTGTAGGTTGTCATTTTATTTCCATGATAAAGTCTTCTGAGGCACAAAAGTTTTAATTTTTATGAAGTCCAGTTTATCTACTTTTTTCTTTTGTTGAGTGTGCTCTAGGTATAAAGTCCAAGAAAACATTGTTTTCCATAGTGTTCTGAAGATTCTTCCCTATATTTTCTTCTCAGAGGAGTTTGCTAGTTCTGGCTCTTATTTTTAGTTATTTCATCCACTTTGAGTTCTTCATATTATAAAGTCTGAGATAGTTATCATTCTTCTTTTTTCTGTAAATGAAATGCAATTTTCCCAGCACCATCTGTTGAATATACATTTCTATACCAACTGAGTGGTTGCTTTTTGCCCCATTGTCAAAATGGCCATAAAATTGAGATTGGATTTCTGATCCATTGGTCTATATGTCTGTCCTGTGCCAGTATCATCCTGTTTTGCTTATTGAGCTTTATAATAACATTATTACTCTTATTATTGTTTTAATTAGAAAAAGCTGTCTTATAAAATAATCATGCATAATATACAGGAGCTCCATACATCACCACATGACATGACTTGCTTGTTGGGGAACATTTGTTACAAATCATGAAAGAACATCATCTCAATGATGGATAAATAGCAAATATTGTTACCTATCATTTGTAGCTTACATTTGGTGCATTTTTTCCATAAGTCACCCTACTATTAAGACCATGTGTTGGGCATTTGTTATAATTCGTGAGAGAACTTTCTCACATTTGTACTGTAAACCACAGTCCATCAACCATTGCAGGGTTCTCTGTTATACAGTCCCATACCATGAGCAATCCTTCCAAAGTGTACAGTTAGTAGCTCTCAGTTTCTTCAACATTACAGCACATAGCGGTGTGCTGTAATTTCTAGAATGCTTTCATCACTCCAAAAGGAAAAATGCCATACACCCATTTACTCCCCTATTGTTTATACTTAATATTCATATAGTACTATCTTTGTACCTGATATAAGAATATTAAAATATTACCATAACCTATAGTCAATAAGTTATATTAGTTGTATTTTCCCATGTATAACCATATTTTTAACCCTTCACAGAGAATTTCAATGGAACATATTACAACTCAAACATTATAGTTTCTGCCTTTGCAATTTACACAAAGTATGTTAATTATGCTTTAGAGAACCCTTACAAACACAGTATATCACAAGTTCTTTTATTATATATCATCCTGACTTCTGAGAGTTTGGATCATATTATCTCAAAAGAAAAACTAGTAATATATCTCATTTCCCACCAAACTAAGTCAGGATGCAACTTAAAAAAAGGTAAAGACAAATGAGTTCATATGGTAAGAGACTTCAAAGTGAGTCGGGAGGTCATCCCAGAGGTAACACTTATGCACATCTCAATAGGACCTCATAGGCTTCCAATGTGGATACACCCTAAACAGAGGGGCTCCTGAGGGCTCTGGAGACACCCAGGTCTCATATCAGGATGGACAGCTCCAGAGTTTGATGCCTTATTAGTGGGCCCTACTTTGGAATCCTTGCTCCTGAGAGTGACAGAATTGCACCCAAATATGTCTTCCCTGCACATGGTCCATCTGTCCCTTCTATTCAAACCTATATGTGGTGCCAGAGTTTGTAGGTATACTTTCTGAGACTGGAGTCTTTGGGCTGTCCATGTGCCAGCTGGGCTCAGAATTTCAGTGGAGCTGCAATTCCTATTATATAGCTCTATGGACTCACCATGGACACCTGGTGTGGAGATGATGATGGACAAAGGCCATCCTAGGGAATGGAGAGAGTCTGCAGCTGCAGGCAGGATAATCCTATCCATCTTATGCATGAGATATATGCTTCCTCTCACTTGGAGGTGGAGTGGACATCACCATTCCAGACACCTCAGGATTGCGGGAAGAGCTATGGACTAGAGAGGACTTACTGGTATTCTGTTATAGACATATTGTGATTCACGCAATGGAAGTACTTACATTAATGTGGAGCCAGTGGCCACTGGATGCTTTAGGGGCAGGAAGAGGGAACAGCAGTTGTAATACAGGGGCTTTTTCAGGACTTGGGAATTATCCTGAGTGACATTGCAATGACAGATATAGGCCATTTTATATCATCATATATCATGCAGAACTGTGTATGAGAGAGTGTGGTCTACAATGTGAACTATGGTCCATGGTTAGTGGCAAAGCCCCAAGATGTGTATATCTATTGCAGGTGATGTGCCACATTAATGAAGGAAGTTTATGTGGGAGGTTGTGGGAGGAGTGGGAGGTTGGGCATATGGGAATCGCTACAATTTTTGTGTAAAATTTATGTAATCTAAGTATCTTTTAAAAAATAAAATAATAATTAAAAAAAAAAAAAAA
>JAQZBX010052884.1:0-19019 GCA_029593785.1 Cabassous unicinctus | reverse complement strand
ACTCTTAGCTGTCTGGTTACCAAGGGATCCAAGTATTTACTAGTCTTTTAAGCCTGAAAACCTCAGAGACTCCTCCCTGGCATTGAGTGTGAGGAACTCTCAGCAGTAACAGGTGGAAGCAAGGTATGGCCTTGCTCCCTTTGCTCTCTATCACAAGGACAGCTGTTCTCTCACCTTTGCATTTGTTTGTGGTCTTGTCCAGTATGGCCTTAGTGGAGACAATCTTGCCATACCTAAGGGAGAGGGAAAAGCAAAGACCAGGTGCAACAGCAGTATTAAGAAAAATTATCCAAACCTTGGTAATAAGGCAACAGGAGGGCTGTATATCCTTTCAATGCCATTCTGGAACACTGTCTAAGAAGCCAATCCAAGTCATATTTCAGGAGGATGTTTCTTTGTTTGACTTACTATTTATCACTGATCAGGGCCCACACTTTGAAGATACATGTCAACGTGTAGCTATTTTACAGTAGAAGTGCAAATTATTTCTGTCCAATAGAAAAGATAATTGCAAAGCTTATTGGTTTCATTGTCCTGAAGGACATGAACCAGTCTTGCATCTAACCTAGCAATCTTTCTCCAACATTCCTTCTTCAGTTCCTCAAATGTTCTTTGAACCCATTTCCCAGCCTGCTGGTTCCTTCATTAATGAGTTAAATAAACCTTTGACACACATGTTCATTCTATATTTGTACAAGTCATGTTTTTCAACTTTAAAATATATATATATACACACACAAACACTTTGGCAGCATTCACGTGGGAACTCCCAAAACCTGAGCAGTGGAGTATCACAGGTCAGGGATTATTTAGAGGTGTTTCACCAGAACAAAGCCCCTACATTCCACTCCAGGAAGATGGAAATATTAGAGACAGAACAGAAGTCACTACAAAGTCAGAAGTACAAGATCTAACAGAGGACAGCGGGCAATACCCCAAATAAGCAATTTTTCCCACCTTGCTTCTCATCCAGAAAGAACATATTATTTATTTGTTTTACTTCTTGGAGGCCTCTCACTGATTTTTTTTCAGCGGGGCTTTTGTGACCCAATGGGCAAGGACCGAGTAAGCCAAGCAATAGCCCTGGAGGTTGGGGAAAGAACACAAAAACCCGGGGTGGGAATGGACGTGGTGCGCCCAGCCCTTCAGGGATACACACTCGATTCTTTCTCAAACAGGCAAGAGGAGGAGTTCCCGAGAAGTATGACTATAGGCCAGAGGACACACATGCTGCTATCCCTGTCAAGGCCCCCGGGTGGAGCTTGCTGTGGTGTGAGCAGCCTGAGACTGAGCTCAGAATTTCCACTGCAGCTGGCAACAGCTGGGTCGTGGCTGCTTCCTCCTAGGAGGAAGGAGCGGTTGGAGAGAGCCAGGAGTTCTAGTCCCAGACTCCACAACTCCCCTTCCCGCTCAACAGGGCCTAGGATCCAGCAACATTTGCTTCCCCTGCAATTCCGGGAGAGACAACTAGGACAAAGGCAGGAAGCCCTTCTTCATGGGAAGCACCTTCTCTAAGAAGGCGGCACCCAGGAGGGCTCCGCCCACCAGCTCTTCTCTGCCCTCCTGGGCTCCTCACTCCTCTGCGCCTGTCCCCTCCAGCCTCACTCCTACTTCTCCACCTTCCAGCCTACACGCTGGCCCTGCCTAGTCCCATCCTTTCAGACACAGCAAAAGATGCTGGGCAGGACAACATAAAGATCTAAAAGTAGAGTAAAGAAGAATCCAGTTTCCTCTCTGTGATGTGAAAGGACTTTTGCAGGACGTTGTATCTGTGTACAAGAAACACCGGGGGCAGGAATCAAGGACCTAGACTGCTGTGACAGACTTTTCCCTCATAAAGCAACGTTTCTGCCAATTCCCATCGCCTCCCTCACCCCAATGTCTAGTCTTAGACTAGGTCCCCTAAACTCTACTTAAATACCTTTCTAAAAGGTAAGCGGAGGTTAAGGAAGGACCAGTTTTAAACACCCACCTAGGCTTTAGAGATTGAGTCTGTGGGGCCTATTGCTAGCAAAAGCCCATGTAATTTGCATGGACCAAACCACTACCACAGAAGAGTAGGGATTTACAGAGTATTTCTGATAATAATTTTGCCTCATACAACTTGGGGGCAAAATTTTCTGCCTCTCTGGAATTTGGAGCAATTTACTGTCATGGGATTGTAGATTAGTTTAACTACTTCAGAAAACTGTTCAGTAGTATCTACAAAAGTTGAACAGATCTATATCCTATGACCCAGAAATTTTACTCCTAGGTGTATTCCCAACAGAAATGTGTACACACATGTACCAAAAGACACATGTAAGTCCATATCAGCACGTAATATTCACAAACTGGAAACAACCCACAGATAAACTGTGGTGCAGTTCTATGATGGTTCAGTCCTATAAAGCAAGGAGAATGAACAAACTTTTCCTACTTGTAACAATGTGACTCTCACAACCTTTAGTAAAAGAAGCCAGACATAGAGGGAATGAATTTTATATTTATACAAAGTTCAAACAAGCCATACCAATCTATTAGAGAGAAGTCAAACAGTTGATACCTTGGTAAGGGGGGGAGAGTAAAGAAAGTAAAGAAATCCTACCTGTTATAGGGAGGTGGGATTCTGAGGAGTTGGTAACACTTTATTTCTTGATCTGGGGACTGGTTACAAGGGTATGTTCGGTTTGTGAAAATTCACTGTGCTATATATACACCTATGACTTGTGCATTTTTCTGTATGATTGTTGTACTTCAATAAAGAGTGTTAAAAGATGGAAAACGTACACAGTCTAAGGTTCTTATTTCTAGCTCTTTCTACCATTCATTTACCCAAACTCAAATCTTTCCTCCTCCCTATTAATCTCCCTACCCCATCCCCAGACTCTCCTCTAATCATTCTCCCAAATATGTGATTTGAAACATATGGATTTTTGCCAAACGAAATTGAGCTAGGCATCTGTGCACTCCTGCAATTTTTCCAGCACTCCTAACAGCTAATTCTACAGTAGCTACCATCCAGCGCAAGGCTCAGATCTACTCTGAAGAACTCCAAAGGGTCTTCAGGAGAAAGTTGCAGAGCGACAGCCTCTTTCTTTCTCTTTTTATTCCCTCTACCTTCCTCTTCCTTCCACCTTCTTTACCCACTAAGTTGACGACTCCTTTGATTCACCAGGAATATCTCCAGTAGCAGAAACTCTCCAAAATATATAATTACTCAACTGGCTAGTCCCACTATCTTCTACCCCCATTGCCAGTTCTCAATGCCTTCTAATCAGTATCTGTGGAGATACTGAGCATTTCTACTTAAGGTGCAAGGACACGAATCTTTCCACTGAGATCATTAGTTCAGGGGAGATGTGGGAAAGCAACTCAGACTTTAGGCTTCACAAAGACCAGCCCGATCTTGGCTTCCTTCAGAGAAACACAAAAAGGTTTTATAGATTAGTGTAGATGGGATTTCTCTAAGAGGTGCTGCTGGGAAACCCTGTGACTAGAAGCAAAATACTACTGCATTTCTGTGCTGTTTCTGGAAGCCCACCCACAAGTATCCCAACTTACGGCTGACACAGCTTGACAAGGTCCTGGTCAGTGGTGCCCGGCTGCAATCCCCGGATGTACAGGTTGGTTTTGCTCAGCTGGTCGTGTCCACTGCTCCCACTGCTGCTGCTAGGGGTACTGCTGCTTGGGCTAGGTGGGGCCATCTGCTGAGCCAATGACACATGTGGCTACAGAGACATGAGGCACAGAAGGTCAGAGGTGGGAGAGGAAGGGATCCTGAGCCCTGGGAAGAATAATTCCAAACTTTAACAGTAACAAACTCAAAACTAAACTAAAGGAATTCCTCTCTGCTATAGAGTAAGAAAATATATAACTGTCCTACCCATCTTTCAGGAGTAATGAGAGGTCAAAACAAGTTTGTTAAAGGCTTTGAATAAAGGTAGTTTATATTATAGCTGAATGTTTTTTATCACACAGATGCTGCAGAACACGATTAGTGTCTGCCTCTCAAATAAACTGTGCATTAAGATGAGACTAATACAATCTAGGTTCCATTCTAGAATGACGAAAAGGAAATAAAAATTTATCAAATCACGAAGAGCATAAATAAGTTTAACATAGATAATTCACAAAACTGTAGAATATGAGGATGGCAAAATACCTGCAGGAGCCTTAAAATTATGATAAACAGACAAATAAAGGGAAATAATGATCATGTCAGGTAGAAAAAATGAAATTTGTTACCATCTTACTAGGGGTTTAGTCAAAAATTATTGATAAGTTTTAAAAAGTTTAAGTGAATGAATAATAGATACAGTATGGTCAAGAAAATCCAGAATTTGTGACAAAACATCTGTAACCTTTTGCATCTGATACCAGGACAGCAACCAGATTCTGCTACATTTTCTAGGTACTTCTGTTAAAGACAAAATGCCAGACTGGCTGGAACATGGATCCATCCCTTTGTGACATATTTTACATCCTTATGCTCTAACCAGGCTTTTAGCGTTTACATTTATATTTGTTTCATAATACTCTATCTAAATTTACATAGTTACCTATAACGTAGTACATACTATGTCACACTCATATTCCAGCTCACCTCTTGGAACTTTATAGTATTAATCTATTTGGTATTGCTTCCCTCTAAAATGCTAGTTTCATCTCGAGGTCTCTCTCTCTCTCCCTCTCTCTCTCTCTCTCGAGGTCTCTTTCTCTCTCTCTCTCTCTCCCTCTCTCTCTCTCCTTCTCTCTCTCTGGTGGTGATGGTAAGGAACTGGGGTAGTAAAAGAAGAAAAAAAGAGAAACATGAATATCAAACAGAGCAAATTTCTCCCCAAAGAATCTTTTTTTTGAGGAGAGAAACCAATTTTATTTTCCATCATTATGTTACACAAAAATCCAGAAATAAAAGTTTTATAGAGAAGGAACAAATGAGTAGTAAGCAAGAGTGCAATAGAAATCATTTAAATTTGACATTTTTTCCATGATATCAGGATGATAACCATTTCCAAACATACATATATATATGCCTGGCCAAAGCCTGCCACAAACTGAAGGTTTTCAATGTCTTTGCTCTACTGGCTCTTGACAAAACTTCTGAGGTCTTCAAGAAAGGTAACATATTCCTGGTGCTCCCGGGCTGTGCTGAGCTCCACCGACTCATCTGCAAAAGTGCTGTCCACCCGTCGGTCGGCCAGGGAATCCCTGAGATGGTCATTCAAGGCCCAGCGCAGAGACTCTGTGCCGAGTATGTACTTAGAGTCTTTCCAGTCAGGCTCGCTGGTGCACTGCAAGCTCGCTTCCCCGATGGAGAAGATGTCACTCTCGTCCTCCTCTTCTTGTCCAACCTCATCCTCTGGGTGGTGGCAGTCCAGCACAAACGCCTTCTTGCCATCATTCTCTATAATGTCAACCATAAAATTGGGAGTTGACCTCAAGGCAGGCTCCTGCTCTTCAACCTTCTGCCCTTGAGAGCGCTCCTCTTCCCCAGGGAACATCCTGGGGTGCTACTGTTAATGTTGAATGTGACAGTGACCTTCTCCCCAGCAAGCTTCCACACTAATTTAGCTTCTGCACTGTTCACTTCCAGCTCCCAACCTCCAGACATCCTGGGGAGGGACTTAGCTGCTGGATCTTCTCCTCCTCCTTAATCTCATCACTCAGGAATTCAGCAAAAGCTTTGTCCCCTTCAGCGTGCAGCTGCAGGCACAGGGCCTTGGAGGCCGCAGCAGATGCTGGAGCGGCAGGGAGGGCGGCGGCGGAGCCCAGCGCCCTGGGCACCCAGCATGGCAGGCAGAGGTAGCATCGCGGGCTGAGGTGCCCCCATGACACGTGCAACTGCTAAGGACAACTTGGGCCGAGGCCCCAAAAGAATCTTAATTAACGTGAAATGTCCCGTTTATATTTCATGCCTCCGACCCTTAGCAAACTTCAAAATAAAAGCCTCTGCTTAGGCAGTTATTTCCCTATCTTTATTACTATACACAGTCACAAATGCACACCCACTTGCATATACACATTGCTTCTTAGCTCTCATATTTTAGCTGAGAAGAAGAAACCCATTATCACATTCTGAAATGCCCCAAAGACTCTTGATCCTATTGCAGTTCTTTTTGCCAGCACTTAGAGTAGGATTATGCAGACAGAACACTCCCTGTGCTAAAAGAATGTTGATTATTCCTCAGCAATGATGGTCAGATGATGTAGCCAAAAAGGGCCCTGCCGTACATAGGGCACGTGTGTGTCTTTAAGCAGCTTTCAGATGACAGGACAACAATAAGGCAAAGAAACCTAACTAGGGTCATATTGCCGGTGCTAGAAGTGGCAGTACTTGCTTCCAGAACTACACTGAAATTGCCACCTTATTACAATACCTGCAATAATGATCAAACCTGGTGGGTCTAGGCCCCCTCCACTATCACTACTAGCATAATTACACCATCTGATTTAAAATAGAAGCAAGAAGATTGTGAACTAAATGCAAATCATGGCTCCTGAGTTCAGAACCAGCTACTGGAGTTCATTCAGTAAGATGTGCCATTCCTTATCTCTAGGAATTGCTGTTATTAATTTAGCTGAGAAAGCCAAGCATCTTCTCCTGAATCAGAGATTCTGGGCCTGGGGGTGGGGTTGATGCTATGATGAGACCAAGAGCAAAAATGGCAGTAAAGCACCTCCAGGAGCAGCGTGCTCTGTGCCAAGCACTGGCAGAAGAGGAGACCACTTGCCTTAGAATGTATCTATCACTCTTTCCCAATGTGGGAGGATATTTCTAAAAGGAAAATATCAGTAATGCCAGGACTGTCCAAACAAGAGTACAAGGGTTATTGGGGAAGAAAGTAAATGGAAAAGAAGCTACTGGCTCACTACTGTCCTTATAACCTTGGTTTTAATAGCAGGGTCTTAGCTGTGATCTGAAAGTGTGACTTAATCAATAATAACTTGGTACAAGGCCAGAAAGGTTCCTAGAAAAAAGACATGGCTCAGGAAAAGACTCTTTTATCTCTTGTTATTCCCAAGTACCTCCTGAAGTTGCTGCATAGATTTGGCACCAAAGAGAAATGTTAGAAAAATATTTGCTTTGAGGGGTAAGAGAATCCAAGAAACAAAAAAGTTGAGAAAGCCCCTAAGTGCAGCTTGTCCAGCTTCCCCCCAAAAAAAACTATTTGGAAAGACAGACCCTGTAAACTAATAATCCATGTTTATCTATGTAAGAGAGAAAAGAAGGTCCAGGGGACTGAGATATTCTTCCCTGGAGGAGGGAAGACTGAAAAGAGGCTATGGTTTCTCTAGTGCCCTCCATTTGCATTCCCTGTGTTTACTCAGCTGTGGAAGTTCTGTTTAACAAGACAGCATCATAAAATGCATTTATATCCAAACTGAGGGAGGGTGAAAGCTTGGGCAGGCCCTGGTGGACCAGAGAGCAAAAGGCCTAAGGATTTACCTCTCTCTGATCCCAAGGCACCTGTCCAGAGTGCTTTTGCTGACTGCCAACCCCATGAAGGCAGGAAATTCTGACTTGCCTACCTTTGCATCCATAGTGACTAGCACGCAGCAGGCATTCCATATTTAACCACCACCCACTCGGCTCTGGTCATTCACTAACAATGAGAACTACCAAGGGAGCAGTTTCTCCTGTTTGCTAGGGAGGTCATGGACAGACTCAGCAGCCACCTCCCAGTCCTCGACCCCTACCCCCACCTCCTCTTCTGATGTGTGATAATGTTTCTCCTGTTTCCATTCCACTACCTGGGGGAGGTGTTAAGTCTAATAAAAAGGCCCAGACCAGACCTTAAAGCCTAAACCAGAGCAAGTGGCCCCAGATGCTAATCAAGGCAGGACTTCTCAGGGGCAGGGTCTCCTCCCCCCAGAGTGGAGGACAGCACAGATTTGTGTCTCCTCTCAGATGCAAGGGGCGTGTGCAGAGCTGTCATCCACAGACCCCGACCGGAGCACCCTGGGAGACCAGTCATGATGGGATCTCTTCCCCTGCTCTTTTGGACCCCCTGCTGTGTAAGAACATAGTCCTTTGCTAAAAGTTTCTGTTGTGCCCTGAGCCTGGATTCCCATGGCACACCCTGAAAAAACTACATAGATTTTGGTACAGTGATCAGGGAGTATGGGGACGTATGGAGTGGGTTGATTTTTTTGGCCATTCTTTTCATCGCTCTTGCTTTCCTTCTGTACAGGAGCAGCCTGGGTAACACAGGACTCCTGGTTTTGTGGGCTAAACTGAAGGGTTACCCCTACCCGCCCTACCAGAGCCGGGGGACCTGTCTCTGTCCTCTGGGGGAGAGGCAGGGATAAATGGAACTTTGAAGATACCCCCCTGAATGCCAGGGAGTTGGCTCCACGCTGAGATCCATGAGGTTGGGGCTTCCACAGCATAGCATGTACTTCCTGGCTCATTCTGGAATCAGGCACACCCACACAAAGGCCTCCAGACTGATCTTGAGGTCAGTGTGAAGTGAGCTTTTTCGGAGAATGATAGAGGATATGAGAGAGAGAAATGAGCAGAAGCCAGGAGAAGCTCTCCTCTTGTGGCTGTCCTGACTTTACGACGACGGTGTGATACTCTGATCATACAAGCTGAGTGGAAAATTCTCTGCCACCTCACAGTTAGTGTCTAACCCCATCCTCCAACAGACTCTCAGTCAATTAGAGCTACTAGAGGAGGAAGTGGGGGTGGGGAGGGAGCCCTGTCTGAGCCACAGTTTGACCACAACCTTTGTTTGACTGGGTCTTAAAGGGAGTCAGATGAGCATATCCCACACTGGGCGACCTCCCTCAAATTCCAACTAAGGCTTGGAGTAACACGGAGGAAGCCATGGTCATGCTGTGCCAGCTGGGTGTTGGCATGTGGATATTCCATCCCCACCAGAGGGATTTAGCCCCTCACCAGGTTCCCACTTCACAGCGGGATACTGATGATTTTTTTAGAAAGGGCCCTCTTGAGTGGGGGACAAGCTGATTTTGTTCCTTACCCCAGGGCTTCCACTGAAAGACAAAATTGTGTGTGTGGGGGGGGGGGTTTAAGGTACCCTCCCTGTTTGGGGAGGGGTTCCCATGCTAGGGGAGTGGCCGCCGTGGTGACAGGCTGGTGGGTGATGAGCACCCACCCTTAATCAGAGGGTTCTAAAACCCGCAGGTTGGGTCAGCAGCTGCCCGTTCCTCTTGAGGCACCCCCTTGCCGAGCTATGTTTTTGTGGTTACTAGAGCGAGGGGTCCCAAAGGACACCATGGCCGGGATCTTCATGGGAGAACTTTGGGAAAAATAGAGAGAGAAAGAAGGCCACAGGCTCTACAGGGACAACTGGCCCCTGCCGGTCTCTGTCCACAATCCCCAGATACAGGCAGGAGAGGAGGAGGAAGAGTCTGTAGAGGTCACTCCTCTCCCTTCAGTCCTGACTGGGGAGTCTGGCCCCGGGAGGGGCCTCTCTCCCCAGAACTGACTAAATTTAAAAAGCCTAGGGGTCCTAGAGGCCTTATGCCACAGTGTGTGCATGATTTCGGAGCAGTGAACCTTTCCCATGCTTTTGGATACAGGCTCCCAGGTCACTATTATTCTGGGAGCTGCAGAGTGGAGGGGGCAGGGAATAGCACTGGGAGGTTTGGGGCATTCCACATAGGTATGGAGACAGGAGGCTGTTACCTGTGGACAGGTTCCCATGGCTTTTTAGCCACCCCAGCGGTGTGTTTCCCACTGGGGAATGCCTTGTAGGAGCTGATGTCCTATACTGCTGCGCCTCCGGCAGCGACTACAGGGATGCTCGCCCCAACCCCAGCAAATTCTGGCCATCACGTTTGGGCGTGGGACTGGCTGTGCACTCCCTTCCCATCTCCTCGCTGCACTGTCCAGCAGCAGCAATATCTCCTTCCTGGCAGGGAAAAGAACGTTACTGAACTCATAAAGGACCTTCTGCCTGCGGGTGTCTCCTGCTCCACTATCCCTGCCTATAATAGCCCCGTGCAGCCAGTGAAAAAGGAGAGTGGTGCAGGGCAGCTGACTACAGACTATCGGCATTTGAATGCAGAAGTGCCACCCTTGACACCCGCGGGCCCACCCAGCTTATTCCTCATCTCAGTATCCTTCTGGCACCGCCATACTGGGTGACATGGAAAGCAAGTATTTCCACTGGGGAACAGAGGAGGAGCAGGCCCTTCAGGAGGTAAAAATGGCTGTTTCAGCTGCCCTGCCTCTAGGACCCTTAGAGCCTGGATGTGTTTGAGAGACAGGTTTCTGCCACCCGGACCCAAACCAACTCACAGAAGGCGAGAGCACCAGGAATTTGCAGACCTCTGGGTTCTGGACCAAGAGGTTCCCAGACACGGTGTAGCACTGCGCCTCCTTCCTTAGGCAGCTTCTGGGGCACCACTGGGCCTCGGTGGAAGCGAAGGGGATTGCTGAGAGCTCTCAGGTCCTACTGAGGCCAGAAATCCCCATCATGTCCTGGGCCCTGGGTAATGAGAACACTCACCCAGGCAGTGCCCAACAACACAGTGTCAGCGAACGGAAGTGATATATTCAGGATCGTGCCACCTGGGCCCCCAGGGAGTGACATGCTTACATAAGCGGGTGGTGGAGGGTCCATCGACAGTGATCTTGCAAAACCAGATGAGATCCTTTCCTGCCCTGTATGGCATCCTGGGGAACCTAACTCAAGAAAGCCACACCAGATGGATCAGCCAAGCTGAAGCCATCTGGCATCCACTGGGCAGCAGCTGCTGTTTCCCTTGCCCAATTTTCCTCTGGCACCAGAAGATGTGTCCCGTGGGCCGAACTGCGAGTGGTCCTCTTAGCCCTGGAATGCTAGGGCCCAAGCACCTTCACATACCTGTTTACTGACTCACAGGCTGTCCCAACTGCCTGGCAGTCGGGTCAGGTTCACTGAGGGAGTGCGATTAGAGAATTAAAGGTTTCCCAGTGTGGGGAAGGGAACTTTGGAGACAAAGGTAGCATGGAAAGGCACCTTCTGTTATCCATGTTGATGCACACGGCAAGGGCCTGCATCAATATGGACATTGCTGGAATGACCTAGGAGATAAAAGGATTCACTGAACCACTTTTTGCACCCAAGGCTGAAGATCCTCTTGGGAGAGAGACAGAGGGTGAGCCCTACCCAAAGGATAAGAACAATGAACTCACTCCGTGAAATAGCAGAGTTTCCTGGGACGCTTCCGCTGCGGGGTGGATTCACCACTGAACTGGATGCTTGATTAGCATCTGGGGCCACTTGCTCTGGTTTAGGCTTTAAGGTCTGGTCTAGGCCTTTTTATTAGACTTAACACCTCCCCCAGGTAGTGGAATGGAAACAGGTGAAACATCTTCACACATCAGAAGAGGAGGTGGGGATAGGGGTCAAGGACTGGGAGGTGGCTGCTGAGTCTGTCCATGACCTCCCTAGCAAACAGGAGAAACTGCTCCCTTGGTAGTTCACATTGTTAGTGAATGACCAGAGCCGAGTGGGTGGTGGTTAAATATGGAATGCCTGCTGCGTGCTAGTCACTATGGATGCAAAGGTAGGCAAGTTAGAATTTCCTGCCTTCATGGGGTTGGCAGTCAGCAAAAGCACTCTAGACAGGTCCCTTGGGATCAGAGACAGGTAAATCCTTAGGCCTTTTGCTCTCTGGTCCACCAGGGCCTGCCCAAGCTTTCACCCTCCCTCAGTTTGGATATAAATGCATTTTATGATGCTGTCTTGTTAAACAGAACTTCCACAGCTGAGTAAACACAGGGAATGCAAATGGAGGGCACTAGAGAAACCATAGCCTCTTTTCAGTCTTCCCTCCTCCAGGGAAGAATATCTCAGTCCCCTGGACCTTCTTTTCTCTCTTACATAGATAAACATGGATTATTAGTTTACAGGGTCTGTCTTTCCAAATAGCTTTTTTGGGGGGGAAGCTGGACAAGCTGTACTTAGGGGCTTTCTCAACTTTTTTGTTTCTTGGATTCTCTTACCCCTCAAAGCAAATATTTTTCTAACATTTCTCTTTGGTGCCAAATCTATGCAGCAACTTCAGGAGGTACTTGGGAATAACAAGAGATAAAAGAATCTTTTCCTGAGCCATGTCTTTTTTCTAGGAACCTTTCTGGCCTTGTACCAAGTTATTATTGATTAAGTCACACTTTCAGATCATAGCTAAGACCCTGCTATTAAAACCAAGGTTATAAGCACAGTAGTGAGCCAGTAGCTTCTTTTCCATTTACTTTCTTCCCCAATAACCCTTGTACTCTTGTTTGGACAGTCCTGGCATTACTGATATTTTCCTTTTAGAAATATCCTCCCACATTGGGAAAGAGTGATAGATACATTCTAAGGCAAGTGGTCTCCTCTTCTGCCAGTGCTTGGCACAGAGCACGCTGCTCCTGGAGGTGCTTTACTGCCATTTTTGCTCTTGGTCTCATCATAGCATCAACCCCACCCCCAGGCCCAGAATCTCTGATTCAGGAGAAGATGCTTGGCTTTCTCAGCTAAATTAATAACAGCAATTCCTAGAGATAAGGAATGGCACATCTTACTGAATGAACTCCAGTAGCTGGTTCTGAACTCAGGAGCCATGATTTGCATTTAGTTCACAATCTTCTTGCTTCTATTTTAAATCAGATGGTGTAATTATGCTAGTAGTGATAGTGGAGGGGGCCTAGACCCACCAGGTTTGATCATTATTGCAGGTATTGTAATAAGGTGGCAATTTCAGTGTAGTTCTGGAAGCAAGTACTGCCACTTCTAGCACCGGCAATATGACCCTAGTTAGGTTTCTTTGCCTTATTGTTGTCCTGTCATCTGAAAGCTGCTTAAAGACACACACGTGCCCTATGTACGGCAGGGCCCTTTTTGGCTACATCATCTGACCATCATTGCTGAGGAATAATCAACATTCTTTTAGCACAGGGAGTGTTCTGTCTGCATAATCCTACTCTAAGTGCTGGCAAAAAGAACTGCAATAGGATCAAGAGTCTTTGGGGCATTTCAGAATGTGATAATGGGTTTCTTCTTCTCAGCTAAAATATGAGAGCTAAGAAGCAATGTGTATATGCAAGTGGGTGTGCATTTGTGACTGTGTATAGTAATAAAGATAGGGAAATAACTGCCTAAGCAGAGGCTTTTATTTTGAAGTTTGCTAAGGGTCGGAGGCATGAAATATAAACGGGACATTTCACGTTAATTAAGATTCTTTTGGGGCCTCGGCCCAAGTTGTCCTTAGCAGTTGCACGTGTCATGGGGGCACCTCAGCCCGCGATGCTACCTCTGCCTGCCATGCTGGGTGCCCAGGGCGCTGGGCTCCGCCGCCGCCCTCCCTGCCGCTCCAGCATCTGCTGCGGCCTCCAAGGCCCTGTGCCTGCAGCTGCACGCTGAAGGGGACAAAGCTTTTGCTGAATTCCTGAGTGATGAGATTAAGGAGGAGGAGAAGATCCAGCAGCTAAGTCCCTCCCCAGGATGTCTGGAGGTTGGGAGCTGGAAGTGAACAGTGCAGAAGCTAAATTAGTGTGGAAGCTTGCTGGGGAGAAGGTCACTGTCACATTCAACATTAACAGTAGCACCCCAGGATGTTCCCTGGGGAAGAGGAGCGCTCTCAAGGGCAGAAGGTTGAAGAGCAGGAGCCTGCCTTGAGGTCAACTCCCAATTTTATGGTTGACATTATAGAGAATGATGGCAAGAAGGCGTTTGTGCTGGACTGCCACCACCCAGAGGATGAGGTTGGACAAGAAGAGGAGGACGAGAGTGACATCTTCTCCATCGGGGAAGCGAGCTTGCAGTGCACCAGCGAGCCTGACTGGAAAGACTCTAAGTACATACTCGGCACAGAGTCTCTGCGCTGGGCCTTGAATGACCATCTCAGGGATTCCCTGGCCGACCGACGGGTGGACAGCACTTTTGCAGATGAGTCGGTGGAGCTCAGCACAGCCCGGGAGCACCAGGAATATGTTACCTTTCTTGAAGACCTCAGAAGTTTTGTCAAGAGCCAGTAGAGCAAAGACATTGAAAACCTTCAGTTTGTGGCAGGCTTTGGCCAGGCATATATATATGTATGTTTGGAAATGGTTATCATCCTGATATCATGGAAAAAATGTCAAATTTAAATGATTTCTATTGCACTCTTGCTTACTACTCATTTGTTCCTTCTCTATAAAACTTTTATTTCTGGATTTTTGTGTAACATAATGATGGAAAATAAAATTGGTTTCTCTCCTCAAAAAAAAGATTCTTTGGGGAGAAATTTGCTCTGTTTGATATTCATGTTTCTCTTTTTTTCTTCTTTTACTACCCCAGTTCCTTACCATCACCACCAGAGAGAGAGAAGGAGAGAGAGAGAGGGAGAGAGAGAGAGAGAGAAAGAGACCTCGAGAGAGAGAGAGAGAGGGAGAGAGAGAGAGACCTCGAGATGAAACTAGCATTTTAGAGGGAAGCAATACCAAATAGATTAATACTATAAAGTTCCAAGAGGTGAGCTGGAATATGAGTGTGACATAGTATGTACTACGTTACAGGTAACTATGTAAATTTAGATAGAGTATTATGAAACAAATATAAATGTAAACGCTAAAAGCCTGGTTAGAGCATAAGGATGTAAAATATGTCACAAAGGGATGGATCCATGTTCCAGCCAGTCTGGTATTTTGTCTTTAACAGAAGTACCTAGAAAATGTAGCAGAATCTGGTTGCTGTCCTGGTATCAGATGCAAAAGGTTACAGATGTTTTGTCACAAATTCTGGATTTTCTTGACCATACTGTATCTATTATTCATTCACTTAAACTTTTTAAAACTTATCAATAATTTTTGACTAAACCCCTAGTAAGATGGTAACAAATTTCATTTTTTCTACCTGACATGATCATTATTTCCCTTTATTTGTCTGTTTATCATAATTTTAAGGCTCCTGCAGGTATTTTGCCATCCTCATATTCTACAGTTTTGTGAATTATCTATGTTAAACTTATTTATGCTCTTCGTGATTTGATAAATTTTTATTTCCTTTTCGTCATTCTAGAATGGAACCTAGATTGTATTAGTCTCATCTTAATGCACAGTTTATTTGAGAGGCAGACACTAATCGTGTTCTGCAGCATCTGTGTGATAAAAAACATTCAGCTATAATATAAACTACCTTTATTCAAAGCCTTTAACAAACTTGTTTTGACCTCTCATTACTCCTGAAAGATGGGTAGGACAGTTATATATTTTCTTACTCTATAGCAGAGAGGAATTCCTTTAGTTTAGTTTTGAGTTTGTTACTGTTAAAGTTTGGAATTATTCTTCCCAGGGCTCAGGATCCCTTCCTCTCCCACCTCTGACCTTCTGTGCCTCATGTCTCTGTAGCCACATGTGTCATTGGCTCAGCAGATGGCCCCACCTAGCCCAAGCAGCAGTACCCCTAGCAGCAGCAGTGGGAGCAGTGGACACGACCAGCTGAGCAAAACCAACCTGTACATCCGGGGATTGCAGCCGGGCACCACTGACCAGGACCTTGTCAAGCTGTGTCAGCCGTAAGTTGGGATACTTGTGGGTGGGCTTCCAGAAACAGCACAGAAATGCAGTAGTATTTTGCTTCTAGTCACAGGGTTTCCCAGCAGCACCTCTTAGAGAAATCCCATCTACACTAATCTATAAAACCTTTTTGTGTTTCTCTGAAGGAAGCCAAGATCGGGCTGGTCTTTGTGAAGCCTAAAGTCTGAGTTGCTTTCCCACATCTCCCCTGAACTAATGATCTCAGTGGAAAGATTCGTGTCCTTGCACCTTAAGTAGAAATGCTCAGTATCTCCACAGATACTGATTAGAAGGCATTGAGAACTGGCAATGGGGGTAGAAGATAGTGGGACTAGCCAGTTGAGTAATTATATATTTTGGAGAGTTTCTGCTACTGGAGATATTCCTGGTGAATCAAAGGAGTCGTCAACTTAGTGGGTAAAGAAGGTGGAAGGAAGAGGAAGGTAGAGGGAATAAAAAGAGAAAGAAAGAGGCTGTCGCTCTGCAACTTTCTCCTGAAGACCCTTTGGAGTTCTTCAGAGTAGATCTGAGCCTTGCGCTGGATGGTAGCTACTGTAGAATTAGCTGTTAGGAGTGCTGGAAAAATTGCAGGAGTGCACAGATGCCTAGCTCAATTTCGTTTGGCAAAAATCCATGTGTTTCAAATCACATATTTGGGAGAATGATTAGAGGAGAGTCTGGGGATGGGGTAGGGAGATTAATAGGGAGGAGGAAAGATTTGAGTTTGGGTAAATGAATGGTAGAAAGAGCTAGAAATAAGAACCTTAGACTGTGTACGTTTTCCATCTTTTAACACTCTTTATTGAAGTACAACAATCATACAGAAAAATGCACAAGTCATAGGTGTATATATAGCACAGTGAATTTTCACAAACCGAACATACCCTTGTAACCAGTCCCCAGATCAAGAAATAAAGTGTTACCAACTCCTCAGAATCCCACCTCCCTATAACAGGTAGGATTTCTTTACTTTCTTTACTCTCCCCCCCTTACCAAGGTATCAACTGTTTGACTTCTCTCTAATAGATTGGTATGGCTTGTTTGAACTTCGTATAAATATAAAATTCATTCCCTCTATGTCTGGCCTCTTTTACTAAAGGTTGTGAGAGTCACATTGTTACAAGTAGGAAAAGTTTGTTCATTCTCCTTGCTTTATAGGACTGAACCATCATAGAACTGCACCACAGTTTATCTGTGGGTTGTTTCCAGTTTGTGAATATTACGTGCTGATATGGACTTACATGTGTCTTTTGGTACATGTGTGTACACATTTCTGTTGGGAATACACCTAGGAGTAAAATTTCTGGGTCATAGGATATAGATCTGTTCAACTTTTGTAGATACTACTGAACAGTTTTCTGAAGTAGTTAAACTAATCTACAATCCCATGACAGTAAATTGCTCCAAATTCCAGAGAGGCAGAAAATTTTGCCCCCAAGTTGTATGAGGCAAAATTATTATCAGAAATACTCTGTAAATCCCTACTCTTCTGTGGTAGTGGTTTGGTCCATGCAAATTACATGGGCTTTTGCTAGCAATAGGCCCCACAGACTCAATCTCTAAAGCCTAGGTGGGTGTTTAAAACTGGTCCTTCCTTAACCTCCGCTTACCTTTTAGAAAGGTATTTAAGTAGAGTTTAGGGGACCTAGTCTAAGACTAGACATTGGGGTGGGGGAGGCGATGGGAATTGGCAGAAACGTTGCTTTATGAGGGAAAAGTCTGTCACAGCAGTCTAGGTCCTTGATTCCTGCCCCCGGTGTTTCTTGTACACAGATACAACGTCCTGCAAAAGTCCTTTCACATCACAGAGAGGAAACTGGATTCTTCTTTACTCTACTTTTAGATCTTTATGTTGTCCTGCCCAGCATCTTTTGCTGTGTCTGAAAGGATGGGACTAGGCAGGGCCAGCGTGTAGGCTGGAAGGTGGAGAAGTAGGAGTGAGGCTGGAGGGGACAGGCGCAGAGGAGTGAGGAGCCCAGGAGGGCAGAGAAGAGCTGGTGGGCGGAGCCCTCCTGGGTGCCGCCTTCTTAGAGAAGGTGCTTCCCATGAAGAAGGGCTTCCTGCCTTTGTCCTAGTTGTCTCTCCCGGAATTGCAGGGGAAGCAAATGTTGCTGGATCCTAGGCCCTGTTGAGCGGGAAGGGGAGTTGTGGAGTCTGGGACTAGAACTCCTGGCTCTCTCCAACCGCTCCTTCCTCCTAGGAGGAAGCAGCCACGACCCAGCTGTTGCCAGCTGCAGTGGAAATTCTGAGCTCAGTCTCAGGCTGCTCACACCACAGCAAGCTCCACCCGGGGGCCTTGACAGGGATAGCAGCATGTGTGTCCTCTGGCCTATAGTCATACTTCTCGGGAACTCCTCCTCTTGCCTGTTTGAGAAAGAATCGAGTGTGTATCCCTGAAGGGCTGGGCGCACCACGTCCATTCCCACCCCGGGTTTTTGTGTTCTTTTCCCAACCTCCAGGGCTATTGCTTGGCTTACTCGGTCCTTGCCCATTGGGTCACAAAAGCCCCGCTGAAAAAAAATCAGTGAGAGGCCTCCAAGAAGTAAAACAAATAAATAATATGTTCTTTCTGGATGAGAAGCAAGGTGGGAAAAATTGCTTATTTGGGGTATTGCCCGCTGTCCTCTGTTAGATCTTGTACTTCTGACTTTGTAGTGACTTCTGTTCTGTCTCTAATATTTCCATCTTCCTGGAGTGGAATGTAGGGGCTTTGTTCTGGTGAAACACCTCTAAATAATCCCTGACCTGTGATACTCCACTGCTCAGGTTTTGGGAGTTCCCACGTGAATGCTGCCAAAGTGTTTGTGTGTATATATATATACATATTTTAAAGTTGAAAAACATGACTTGTACAAATATAGAATGAACATGTGTGTCAAAGGTTTATTTAACTCATTAATGAAGGAACCAGCAGGCTGGGAAACGGGTTCAAAGAACATTTGAGGAACTGAAGAAGGAATGTTGGAGAAAGATTGCTAGGTTAGATGCAAGACTGGTTCATGTCCTTCAGGACAATGAAACCAATAAGCTTTGCAATTATCTTTTCTATTGGACAGAAATAATTTGCACTTCTACTGTAAAATAGCTACACGTTGACATGTATCTTCAAAGTGTGGGCCCTGATCAGTGATAAATAGTAAGTCAAACAAAGAAACATCCTCCTGAAATATGACTTGGATTGGCTTCTTAGACAGTGTTCCAGAATGGCATTGAAAGGATATACAGCCCTCCTGTTGCCTTATTACCAAGGTTTGGATAATTTTTCTTAATACTGCTGTTGCACCTGGTCTTTGCTTTTCCCTCTCCCTTAGGTATGGCAAGATTGTCTCCACTAAGGCCATACTGGACAAGACCACAAACAAATGCAAAGGTGAGAGAACAGCTGTCCTTGTGATAGAGAGCAAAGGGAGCAAGGCCATACCTTGCTTCCACCTGTTACTGCTGAGAGTTCCTCACACTCAATGCCAGGGAGGAGTCTCTGAGGTTTTCAGGCTTAAAAGACTAGTAAATACTTGGATCCCTTGGTAACCAGACAGCTAAGAGT
>JAQZBX010052883.1:0-11639 GCA_029593785.1 Cabassous unicinctus | reverse complement strand
ATGGCCACACCGGGGAATGCACATGTTGGAAAAAACTGGGCTTCTGGGTGGTAAAGGGGCTAGAAGACCACTAATGAGGTCCGGAAAAGTTATCTCCTCCCAGTCTGCCACATCCCCTCTCCTAGGTTGCATGGGAATGGGAAGTAAAAGAAACAGAGAATACTTAGGACAAGAGAGAACTGAGTTTATGTCTACAAAAGGGCCAAAACATACAGATAAAAGTGAAGATTCAATTAATCTGAATGCTTTATGTAGCCTAATGCCAAATATTTGGAATAGTTCTAAAGGGCTTAGTTTCGAAGTTGTTGTATTTGTGATAACAACTTAATTTGGGTTTATCATGGCTCTGGTATGCATGGGGGTAGGTGTTGGATGCAGAGGAAGACAGCGAAATGGATTTTCCTTTTACCAATATTGTTTAATCTTGTGTGTGTCATGAAACTTTCATGAATCTGCTCAAAGTATGGACCTCTTCCTCAGAAAAAGATCACATATGCACTTTCATACAGATTCTACATAAATTTTACGAGGTTCATGGATGCCTGACACCCATTCACAAACTGCAAGCTTAGCTTTATGATATCCTTGTGGAAAGACTGAAAAAATGAGGTGCTGTGTGAAGAAATAAACAAAACCGCAAAATCAGGAAGCCTGATGGCACTGAGCTCTATGACCTTCAAATCTTTTGAGGCCGCAGTTTCATCCTCCATGATATGGAACTAGCGGGGTTATTTCAAGAACTAAGTGGATAATACAGGTACCATTGTGTTTTATATTATACAGGACTATACAAATGGCTCAAAAACTTAACTGCAGGGGACCGGATATAGCTCAGTGGTTGAGCACCTGCTTCCCATGTATGAGGTCCTGGGTTCAATTCCTGTTACCTCCTTAAAAAAACAAAACAAACAAAAATACTTAATTGCAATAAATCCAATTAGCATCATGGCTGAATTTACTTAGTTTCTGAATTCCAAAGAGTGTACTCCATGAGGACATACCTCAAAGCAGGCTTTGAGGTGTCAAAGAGGGGAATGTCCCTTTCACCATAAGCAAATATCATTCTCAAACTCATGAACTGAGCCCTGCACCCTGTTTTACCTGCTGGTTTGGAAAAAGGCACCAAAGGAAATACCCCTAACCCCCCCATCAGTAATGTCAGGACGGGTCAAAGGGATAGCAGGCATCAGAGGGCCAGAGAATGGGAGCAGGTTCTAGATGCTCCTTCCCTCTACCTGTCCCAGGCCAGCTCCCTCCCCTGGGACCCAGCCTCGTCAGTAACCTCATCACTGGCCTTAAGCCAAGGCTTTGACCTTGGGTCCCCTCGGTGGACCCGTTCCGATTACGTCACACCTTCAGTGCAGGTGTGCCAACTCCAGCTCTTTACCCCATACTCTTTCTCGTTCTTATTTTCTCTCAAGGTGAAAGGCCCAACTTCCTTTCTTATTTCTCAGCCTTTTCATGGCATTCCTTCCCTCTCCAGGCCTAACTCCCTCGGCAGCCACCCCTTTAGTGCTCACTTGCAAATGTCCATTGGAGTTTCCCCAGCAATTGATCAACAAAGAGCGATGGAGGGTGGCAGCCCATCCCAGGCACTGGGGTCCAGAGGTAATCCGAGCAGGCCCAGCCCCATCTCCAGGGCAGGTAGTCAGTGCACTGAGTCCTTCCTGCCCCAGTATGAGTGGGCAATGGGCTTGGTGGACTAGAAGATTCCACTGGGGGCAAATCTGGGGAGATTTTGTTGGGAGATGGAGGGCATTGGGACTGCACCCACATACTGATGATGAAACAGTAAGAAGTTATTATCAAGTGGTTCATCAATTGTAATGAATGTACCGCACCAGTGCAAAATGTTAATAATAGGGAAAACTGTGCGTGTGTTTGGAGGGGCTGGTGGGTTATGTGGGAACTCTGTGCTTTCTGCATAAGTTTTCTATAAACTCACAGCTGCTCTGAAAAATAAAGTCTATCTTTTTTTTAAAAAGTTAGACAAATGAAAGTCTCCTCAGGCAGAGGTGTAGCAAAGCTATAATGAGGCAGTTATTTCCCGGAGATGCACTGAGCCCATGCTGCCTGCTTATTAGGTCCAGCTGGTTAAATTGGTGGGGCCACAGCCTTCACATGAGGGCTCAAGGAAGCTTCTCAGCACCCTAGAGTTCCAAGATTTCAAGACTGCACCAGATCGGGAAGTGGATGTGGCTCAAGCGATTGGGCTTCTACCACATGGGAGGTCCTGGGTTCAGTTCCTGATGCCTCCTGGAGAAGGCAAGCTGGTGCGACGGGAAGGCACGGCAAGCTGATGCAACAAGAAGACGCAACGAAAGTGACACGAAGAGGAAAGACAATGAGAGACACAACAAACCAGGGAGCTGAGGTGGCTCAGGTGATTGAGTGCCTCTCTTCCACATGGGAGGTCTCAGGTTCAGTTCCCGGTGCCTCCTAAAGAGAAGACGAGCAGACACAGGGAGCAGACAGCAAATGGACACAGAGAGCAGACAGCGAGTGCAAACAACAAGGGGCTGTGTGGAATAAATAAATTAAAAAAAAAGACTGCACCAGAGCAGATTTCCCATGACTGACTGCCCGGGGGAGTGAGGGAGTGTCAGTTTCCAGTCCCTTACCTGCTCAGCCGTGCTTCCGTCCCACACATGCCAAAACAAGCTCCTGAACAAGCAGCACCTCATGATCCAAGCCTTCGTCTTATCCCATAAACTCCTGGGCCCCTGTCAAGTGCATCCACAACAGAAGTTGGAGAAACTGATGCCAAGTGAGCTTTCAGGTTTCCCACCCATCTGGAGGGCGGGCTGATGTCTGGGAAAGGTGCTGGGACGGGTACAGAGCATGCAAGATACAGGGGGCAGGGCAGCTGATAGGCTGGGTCACTCTTGGCTTCATTATCAGTTCAGACAGCTGTTTCTGATATAAACGGCTTGTCCTCTCAGCAGGGCTGTTTGAGGCCTCCTGTAGATTCACGGTGACTTGGGAAGGGAGGGAGAAGAAATATCTGTCCCAAACGGGGCATCCTTTCCCGTGCCATCCCAATGCTTCCTGAACACTCTGGGAGCACTCTGGCTCCCTGGCTTACGGTCACGTAAATGCACAGCTTATTACCTTAACAACCAAATTCATCTTCAGAATCATCTTCATAGGCACTTGCACAGGCTTTGAGGATTCTGGGCTGGGCCCTTGCTGAATGGCCCTCTGCTCATGTCTCTCTCTGAGTCTTTGTTTCCACCCTGGATCTGGGAGAAGCTGAAAATGTTCAGTTACCTGCCCTGTTTTCCTGGATTGAACTCATGAGGGGGCTTCTAATTGCTGGTTGGTTTGTTCGTCTGCAGACAGCATATATTTTATTTTGTCCCTGTTGTGCTGTATGGAGCTTCCTTTCTTCCAGCTCTGCTTTGTGTGTTTTGATTTACTGTGTCCAGCGCAAAAGCATCACTGCAAGTTTCACTTTACGATAACCCTATTCAATTTTCCAGTTCTCCTTCTTTATGATTTATTTTTTTCCTTCTCAGTGATCAGGATGTTTTCAGGTTTGTTTCATTCGTGAGGTATAACTGAGTAGGAGAAGAGCACCGGGTTAGGAATCACAAACCTGTCCATATTCTGGCCCTGCAGCTGCCACCTGCTAGCTCTGTGACACCCCAGTTAACCTCTCTGAATATCAGTTCCTTCAGCTAGGCAGTGGAAATTAAAGCAGCTTTCTTTCTTTTGGTCTTGAGGACGAAATGAACTCACAGATAAAAGAGAGAACTCAAAACCAGTATAAGAATCACACTGATTTCCACGTATTTAGTGTACATTGTGCCAGGCACCAGGCTAAGCTCCTTATATATTATTCTGTTTCATACTCCTGGTGGCACAATAAAGGATGATGTCATTCCTATCTACATTTACTCTTGAGTAACTTGAGGCATAGAGAGGTTAAGTAATTGGCCTGAGAGCACACAGTGTGTTAAAGGTGAATCAGGATTTGAACCACGTTTCTCTGGCTCCAGAATGTGGGCTCTTAATTGCTGTGCCATCCAAACCAAAGGGACCATTGTTTAACCAGATGCTGGTGATGGCAGTATAACTATACTCCAAGAAGTCGTGTGATTAGGAGACAAGAAAATTCCCAGGGTCCTTGGTGAGGAGCTAGTCACTGGATGGTGGGCTAAGTTTCTACAATCAAAAGATATGTCCTTGACCAAGGAGGCACCAAGATGTAGGGACAGATAGTATCCTTGTCTGCAATCAAGGAGACCAAACTGTGACTTTGGGCAAGTCAGCCTCTTTGACCTTCCATATACTCACCTGTAAAAGGAGACGCTTGGACAGGAAAACCATTAAGGTTCCTGTACAGCACAGTAATAAAAGTAGCTGACATTTATTTAGTGCTTACCAAGTGCCAGGACCTTTTCTAAGCACTTTGCATGCAATCTTACAGGATGCTCACGAGAACCCTAAGAGGTAGGTGCTATTGTTAACATCCCCATTTTAGAGGTGAGGAGACGGAGGAAGTTTGCCCCATGCCACATAGAGAGTAGGGCCAGAGCTGGGAACCCACACACTTAATCTCTCAGCTCTCTTTCCACTGTGACCTAAAGGAATTGTGTTATTAGTTACCTGGGATGGGATGGGATAGCCACATTTGGTCACTTCTTACTAGTCTGCTCCAGGTTTCCCTATTCTCTCTCTCTCTATAGATAGATAGATGGATGGATAGATAGATAGATAGATAGATAGATCAATAGATAGATAGTGTGTGCTTTTGAAACCTCATCACAATGTCTGGGACATAGTAGGGGCTCAATAAATATTTGCTTGGCTGTTTTTTCCTTCGTAAAACAAATGGTGTGAAAAGACATGGAAACAAACAGGAATAAACCTAGAAAAAGGAGAAAATACTGAGGCTGCATCACTGGGAAAAATGATCTCACTCAGACCTAATTTGAACTATCTTAGCAGAGACTAATCCAAAGATAAAAGCAGAATATGAGCCCGTATAGTTCCCATCCACACTGAAACAAATGCAAAAAGATTCATCCCGGTTGCAGAAACTTGACGGATTGACCTTGGCAATGCTTTCTCCATCTCTTTGTGCCAGTAAAATTATTAGAATTGAACTGAGAGGGGCAGATGCACAGAGAGCTGAGACAAAGATGCTGAGCAGTTGAAATCAATGACTCTCAGAGATGATTCTCTGCCAAAGGCTACATTGACAACCTTAGGAAGAATCAACCACTCTGGCCAGTGATCTTGCCAGAAGCTGCTAGTCAGGTTTCTGGAGGGAATTACCAGGTAGCTGGAGACTGACAGCTGTGGGAAGGGGAAAAATGGCACTCTCTCCATTGTCAAGAGCCAGACAGGTGAGCACCCACCAGGGTTGAGAATGGGGAGGCTTTGCTAGTCTCACCTTTCCCCCTGGGTTGTGGAAAAAGAAGAGGAGGCAGAGAAGGAAGGTGGGGGAGAACACAATTTTATCCACAATCTGTTTGTGACAGGAAGAAAGAGTGGCATAATAACCCACAGCCAGATTAATGGAATATTCCTGCTCTCTCCTGGCAAAGCTGGCCCTCTGGTGCTGTCACCCGCAAAATGGATGGCTTTTGGAGAAGCTGTGGAGCTAATTAGCAAATCTGCCCCCTAGTGTGCCAAAATCCATTCCACTAGAACTCCAAAGGTAGAGAATGTTTAGACACTGGCTTAATGAGGAAGACACCATGACCATTTGGCAACTCTTCTAGTACCTTATATCCTCTCAGTCAGCTGCCTCCCCATCCTCTCCTATGTCTATACCATGCTTCTTCCTTCCAACATGCTTCCTATAATCTGCCCACCAACCATGAAGCCTCAAAGCCACTGTTTTGTCCAAATCTCTGAGGATGACTGCACCTTTGTAAATCTGTGTGATCAGTAAGGATATGAGCTTTTGAATCAGTTGAGTCATGCATATAATTGCTCCTCTGTGTATGTATTTCCAATAATAATAATGATAGCTAACATGCATTGAGATCACTTGCTATATGTCAGATATTCTTTTAAGCACTGAGAGTGCTTAGGGAGTCTGTGTAGCCCAAGGGGGACAAAACTAAGAATACTGATATAGGAGGTTCTCCAACAAATGGCCAGGTCTTCCTACAAATGCACTGGTGTTCCAAAGCTCTGCCTACTTGCCCAGAGTTTCTAATCAGCTTAAGAATTTAAATCATGCTGATAGTTCCCTACTCTTAATCATGATCCAAAGATTACTAAACATCTAAGGAAAGCTGATAATGTGGATGATAAACAACAAAACAAACAAACAGAAATAAAAGTAGTGCCTAGGGATCAGAGAATACACAGGGAGAGAAGAATTAACATATATACATTTATTACATCTTTACAGAGATATGAAAATATACTGCATCCAAGAGAAAAGAACAGGATGGAACAAAAAAGGAACATTAAATGTTCAAAATGGAATTCTTAGAAATTAAAGGCACGACAGCAGAAATGAAAAGCTCAGTAGTAAATCTTCCAGAAAGTAGAGCAAGGAGACAGAAAATTGAACAGAAAAGAAAACAAAACTAGAAGATCAGTCCAAGAAGTACAATATTTAAATAATAGGCACTCCAGAGAGAAAGAAGAAAGAAAACAAAAAGGAGATAGTCATAAACTAAATTATTCCAGAAAATTTCCAAGAAATGAAAGTCAAAATTTCCAGTTTCAAAGAGTCCACCAAATTTCCGAAACAATGGATGAAATAGATCCATATTAATGCACATCACTGAAAATTTTCAGAAAATTGGGGGAAATTGATTACAAGATTCCAGAGAAAGAAAAAAAATCATATAAAAAGAATCAGAAATTAGAGTGGCTTTGGGCTTCTCACCAACAACACTGTAAGCAAAAGAAAATGGAGCAATGTATTTAAAATTCTGAAAGAAAATGCTCTTCAACCTAGAGTTCTATACCCAACTGTGACAGTTTGAATCTTTTGTGCATCCCAGAAAAGATTATGTTCTTAGAACTAATCCATTCCTGTGTTTGTGGGACCCTTTGATTGTTTTAGACTCAGTTAAGGTAACTTTAGATTAGATCACTTTTGATTAGATTGCTTTAGAGCATTTGATGGGACTATGTCGGTGAGGCATGACCCAGGCTGGATTCTTGCTAGAGTCTTATATAAGCAGAGAACTGAAATCAGAAACACACAGGCAAAGACAGCTGTCAGTTTGATCCTGCCACATGAGAGAGAGGACTGCAGGATTGCCTAAAGCTGCAGAAAGACAGAGAAACCCTGAGAGACTGAGAGAAAGGCTGGAGGCTGGAATCAGGGGAGGAGCCCAAAGCTGAAGAGATGAGGCCTGGGAGAGACTAGCCATATGCCTGATTGCCCACAGCTGAGCTTGGGGAGAAAGTGAGCCTGGAGGAGAAAGTAGAGACCAGCCACCATTTTGCTTTGCCACATGGCAGGAGTCCAAGATCTCTAGAAGCCAACCTTTAGTGAGCAGAATCTCTGATGATGCCTTGATTTGGACATTTTCTCAGCCTCAGAACTGTAAGCTTTTACCCTAATAGATTCCCTTTAGAAAAGGCAACACATTTCTGGTGTATTGCATTAGCAGCCTGTGGCAAACGATAACACCAAATTATCAATCAAGTGTGAAGGAAGAATAAATACATTTTCAGTCATGCAAGGTCTCTGAAATGTACTTCCCGTGCAACCTTTCTTGAGAAAAGGAAAGATATACTAGAAACAGAAGCTCTAACACAGGAAAGAGGTGAAGGATATTCCCAGGAAAATGGTGAAAAAAGATTTCAGAATGACACTGTAACACTAACAATAGAGGACAACAGACTGCTGCCTCAGTCAAGAGACAGACATGTTAGGGTCTGTCATCTCGGAGACGCCCAAAGTCACTATATTACCTTTCCAACCAATGGACAGAATGCCCAGGTGAATTTGGACCATATCTTTTACCGTGTGCTGCTTCCTACCCTTTGTTATCTAGATAAGCTTCTTTAACCCCACAGAAGAATTCTGTTGTGACTTACTCCTAACAGCTGAAGTGGGCCAAGGTGAACTTAGACACGGAATATACAGAGCATTCCAATTTCCCTGACAATTTTCCTGCAGGAAGGCCACAGGAGCCAGTGTGCACAAATATAGTAAAGGGGTCTGGAGGGAATATGGGATGAAAACTCTGCTACAGTAACCAATAATATCTGCTACAGCCTACAGTCGATATGAAACTCTTCAGCAATATGAGGTGTGAATGAGAACTCAGCTTTTTAAGTGTTCACATCCCACTCCAAATCCCTCCAGAGTTCTGTTCTGCTAAGGATGTTCTATGCTTAGATTTCAAGATCACGCTTACATGCTCAGCTGCTGTCCCTAGAGCAGGTCCTCTGTGCTTGGGGGTAGTGGGTCCAGGGAGGCCTCTGTCCTCAGTTTCTCACTCCAACATCAACATCTAGGCCTAACATTGAGCTCACTAGGCTTTTCTTGAAGTTTCTGGACCCTTTCTAGCCAGGTGGCATCATTCTGGACCACCTCAATAATTGGAAGGATTGTGAACATGTCAGAGTCTAGGACCCCCTAGGTTTTTTTTTTAAAGATTTATTTATTTATTTATTTATTTATTCCCCCCCTTGCTGCTTGTGCTGCTGTGTCCATTCGCTGCGTGTCTTCTCTGTGTCTGCTTATCTCCCCCTTGCTGTGAGGTCTTGCCGCATCAGCCCACGGCGCCGCGCGAGCCGGCCTGCCCTCACAAGGAGGCACCGGGAAGCGAACCTGGGGCCTCTCATATGGTAAACGGGTGCTCTATCCACTGAGCCACACCCGCTTCCCGGACCCCCTAGGTTTTAAGAGGCTCCCTGATCTTAAGCAACTTGGCCCAATTTTTCCCTAGGGGTATTAGGAAGAGCAGGCTTTGTCAAGCCCAGAAAATTCCTGTCACTTCTTTTCCCTCCTAGGTAATGGGTACTTCCATGGTTTACACTGAAGGAACACTCAAGTGATTTGAGAACAAAGAAGATCTGCCCTCCAGTGACTTACTGTCTCCACCCAGACAGAAAATAGCTGGACTTTTTAAAAGAAAACCTCTCCTTCTAAAATTCTACCTAACCCGGTACACCACTGCCCTGCTACAAGCACTTCAGTGTAAGTGTGAGACTGGTAATTTTCTACTCTGCATTACAGTTCTTTGTATTCATGTCTTCTTCCAGACTAAGTTCTTTGAGGGCAGAATCTATGTCTGATTATTCTTTACATCTTCCTACCTGCCCAGCACGTAGCATGGTGGCTGGTACAGAGTAGCTGCTCAATAGATATTTGTAGAGTGAACAAATGAGTGAATAATTGAATTAATGCTGATTCCTGGTGCATCCAAAGTGCACACATCAGATTGTTGGGATAAACCAGTTCTGCCGGTTCCTAGGAGAAATCAGATCTATAATTGAGTAGTAAAATAAAATTTCATGAATCTGAATATGAGGTGAGAAAGCCTTCTTAAAAGGTGACGATCATAAACTCTGAAATTGTTTTTAAAGAAATTCACTTATTTTAAATTCAGGAACTTACCTTAACTTACAAGTAGTTATATAATAGTGGATGAAGGAGTGATGTGTTATTTACATAGCAATTGTTAGCATATCAACAGATACTTCTGAAGTGTTAAGGGTTCTTGAAAGCAGTTGTTCTTTTTAGTGTTTTCTGCATTCCTCATAGATTTGCATTTTATTAAAAAAATACCATACAGTTGGAGGACTCATACCTTGCGAGTGAGAATACAAATGAGCACAAATACATTGGCAGTATTTACTACCTATAACCCTTTATCTACTCTATAACCCTGCAATATCATCCTTAGGGCTATAGTGGAAATGAGTGCTGTGCCCACCAAAGCATATGTGCAAGAATGTTCATGGCAGTTCTATTTGCAAGAGCCCCAAACTTGGAAAAGCAAAACAAAACAAAACAAACACACAAAAAAAGCCTAGTATCTATCAACAGTGGAGTAGATAGAAATCTGTGCTATATTTATGCAATGGATACTTCACAGCGATAGAAAAGAACTTACTAGCCATTCATCCAATAAAAGGAGACATAAAGTTGAGTAAAAGAAACCAGATACAAAAAAGCATACATCAGAATCCCTTATATATATTTTTTATGTAACATTTTATGTAATCTAAGTATCTTTTAGAAAAAATAAAAAATACATTTTAAAAAAACTGTCAAAAAAAGAACATACATCATGTGGTTCCATTTATAAAGATGGCCAAGAACAGACAAAACTAATCCATAGGGATAAAGATGAGACTGGTTACTTTTGGGTGGGGCCATGGGGATTCTGCTGGAAATATTCTACATTTGCGTGGCTTCCCACGCAAATACAAATTCATCAAGCTGTACACTTTTTGTGTCCTCTACTGCATGTAAGTTGTATCTCAATTTTAAAAAATGCCATGGAACCCAGTTTTATGAAAACAAACAAACAAACAAAGCTTTGAGTTGCACCAGCAATGTTTAAGGTAGAGTTCCTGCCCTGAGGGAGCTTCAAAATTAACAACAGAAGATAAGCTACGCATGCTGCACTCAAACAACTATAATGTCAAGCAGTGTGTGAAAAAATGTTAAATGAGTGGTCCCAGTCACCGCCAAGGGGAAACAAAGCAGGGATGGACCAGGGATGGGGAGATGGAGCACGTGACCTCTGAGCGGAGCTCTGAGCATCCTCTGTGTCCTCATTCCATCGGTTTTCTTTCTCCTACATCTCCTCAACAAACCGTTTCTCCTGTGCAAATACATACATTCAAGTCTCCTCTGCTGTAACGCCTCCCTGGCAGTGAGTTTTCCTCCTCTGTCCATCTCCCAAGTTCTCTCCTTCCCTCCCTAGTTGAGTTTCTGGATGGAATAGTCTCTACTACTGTCACCGCTTCCAAGCTCCCGATGCCTTCCTTGGCCCAATGCCTTCTGGCTTCTTCCCTCTCTCCCCACAGAATCTTCTTTCAACGTGGTCAGCGATAATTACCCAGGCATCAGATCTAAGGGCTTCTTTTCTGTCCTTATGTTCCTTGACCTCTGCGCCACTGGACAGTGTCAAACACTTCCTCTTTCTTCCAAAGCCATCCTTCTTTTGTTTTCTAAGGCTCTCTCCTCCCACCTCTTTGCTTGCTCTTCTTGGTGGACTCATTCTTCTCTGCCCATAACTTAAGCATTGGCATTCTCCAAAATATCACCTTCCATTTGCTTCTCTGTTAATATATTGGGGTCTCCCTTGGCAAGCTTTTACCTTGATCTGTTGATGTCCCTGGGACCTCTCTCCTGAACTTAGATCTGTATATGGTATCTCAGTTTGGCTGCCTCATACAAAACCAAGGGCATCATTCCAAAAATCAAATCGGGCAAGCAGAAGTGGCTCAAGTGATTGGGCTTCCACCTACCACGTGGGAGGTCCTGGGTTCGGTTCCTGGTGCCTCCTGGAGGTGAGCTGGCGCAGCAGGCAGGTGCGGTGAGCAACAAGATGATGCAACAAAAGAGACACCAAAAAAGGCTTCTGTCGTGAGTGACACATATAGGGCGCCTCGCTTGCTCTTCATGCAGAATCGACATCAAGAGATTTCGGAAGCATAATTTTTGTTACTAGGGCAGCTGGTGATCGTTG